>JAUUTY010000242.1:0-120964 GCA_030979885.1 Lolium multiflorum | reverse complement strand
TTATTACCTAGGAGACCATACGAATAACAACAAAATGTTCTGAAAGACAAAAACAAAGCCATGTGCCAAACTCTGCTTGTCACCAAAAAAGAAATTGGATAGGTAGCTAACCTTAACATAGCTCACGCCCATTTCTTTCCTCGAGTATCCTCGTGCCAAATTCCTCATGACATACTGGTTGTAATCCTTCACTATCCTCATTATGAGGTCTGATGTCGATACTCCTTCAGTCCTTTTTGTTTCCTTGAATTTCCCAATCTTTTTAACCTGATAATACGATATAAAGAGTAAGTAAGCAATGGCACAGATATGACCTTCAATCACCATATACTACTAGCTATGTAGATGCAAACTTACAAACTCGTATACGTCATTTGCAGCACCGCTAGTATCAGCATAACTGAAACGAGTAGAAAGGAAAATGCATAGTTAGCAGAGATTATTAGAGGGAGAACAGAGTGCATCTGAAATAGTGTTTGTGTGGGCAAGTATGACTCACGGCAGAGCGTCGTGCGCAACAAAGTCGATCTTATGCTTGTCGAGGAATTCTGGAGTGAGAACCCACGGAGCATCAGGAATAACCTCATCAACCCACCTAGAACAGCAGATAAATAGTTAGAGGACGAGCAGGGCGGATAAATAGTTAAACGATCATCTGAAGCTAAATATCATAAAGCATCCAGGCTTAAACTAATCAGACCGGGTGATCTACTTGGTTTTTAAAACAAGGCAAAAACGAGCTAAATGTGCCAAGTATCTACATAAGCATGGACATTGGAAATGAACATCATCATACTATTGTATTGGCAGTGCTCTGGAGCATAAGAGGAAAGGACTTTGCAATTCAGAATTCGTGGCATTCAAGGGATTAGATTTGAAGTGGTAATTGATAATCGAAAGTGATGTGTAACAGCCATAGGATAAGCATGACCACTGGAAATAAATATCATCATATATTCATACTACTAGTGTATTGGCAGTGCATAAGATAGTCAGGAGCATAACAGGAAAGGAGGACTTTTCCCAACTCATAATTTGTGGCGTTCACGGGATCAGAATGTCAGTACCAATTGATCAATCGAAAGTCATGTGCAACGGCCATAGCAGTGATGCGTGTCTACATCTCGTACTAACTGAATGAAGGGTGTATCTACATAAGCATGGCCACTTGAAATGAAAATCATCATACATTCATACTACTATTGTATTGGCAGTGCATAAGACCAGGAGACTAACAGGAAAGGATTTTTTTTTCTCAATTCACTAGTATTTGTGGCTTTCACGGGATCAGATTGGCAGCGGTAATTGATAACTGATCGAAAGTGATGTGTAACGACGGCCATAGCAGTGCTTCGTGTCTGCATCTCGTAATAATAATAACTGAATGAAGAAAATAAACAAACTTGGTCGAGTAATTAATAGAGGGGGATGAATTTGGTTGACGGTTTACGCACTTGCAGTGTCGCAGGGACTCGTATCGCTCGTCCTGGTCCATGACGGTCTTGCCCTTGTAGCGGCGCGTGAGCTCGTCGTTGCAGCATCCCACCAGCAGGTACGTGTTGGGGAACCTGCGGGCGCAAATTGCAGATCGAAATGAGCGTGCTGCGGTGGTCAGAGGGCGGACCAAAACTGGTGGTAAAGATTTGCGGCGACGAAACCGAGACCGAGACCGAGACGCCGCGTTCGAACGGGACGACGCGATCCCAGATCCAAAACAGGCCTAGATCTACTACATGTTGGACGAATTTCGTGGGAGGAACGGAATCGTAAGGGGGACGTACAGCAGCTTGGCCTGCTCGAGGGCGCGGGCGTGGCCGAAGTGGAAGAGGTCGAAGATGCCGTCGGCGTAGACGCGGACGGGGCGGCCGTCGACGGTCCCCGCGGCGCCGGCGTTGGCGCTGGCGTTGGCGGTGGCCTCGTCCTCCTTCTTGCGGTTGTTGAGCGTGCGCTTCTTGGAATTGGAGACGCGCGCCATGGCTCCGGGCTGGCTGGGTGTGCGTCGCCTCCGCGCGGTCCGGATGGCGATTGAGGAGGAGAGGAGGAAGCGGCAGAGCTAAATAGGCGGGACGGACTGGACGGGGACGGGGTCGTCACTCTGCCCTGCCGGGTGTTCTCTTCTCTCGTGGGGCGAACAGTGTTGTCATCGCGTGGGCCCGCCCGCCCGCCACGCCCAAATCCGTCTCGGCGGTGGCCATCTGGTTTGCTTGCGTTCACGCTCGGTTTTTTATTTCTTTTGGTTAAGCGGACACGTCATGATACCTGCTCGTATCTACTAGATGGCCTAACGCTAACGATTTCTGTGGACTGCAGACGCATAATACCACGTGCCACCCGCCTTTTTTAAAACATTTTCTATATATATGAATAGCATGCCGTCACATTAAAAACCTTCCAATCCCTTTAGGTATCCTGGAAGAAAAAGAGTTGTCCCTCATCACAAAACAGTTACATCGTTTACGAGATTACTGAGTATGAAACTAGAGGGTTCATCGAGCCAATACTTGATTTGCTTCCCTATTACAATACTCAACAGACACATTCCCTAAGCCACTCCAAAGGATCATACAATCATCATAAATGGCTGCAGACGAAGTCGCCGAAAAACCTCCATTCTTCATAGTCTCCACCACTTGAGCACAATCAGTTTGTACCGTAAAATTCTGAATACCAATTTGCTGTGCCAAAGTTAAGCCATCTCGAAAAGCATAAGCTTCAGCCATAGGTGCATCAACCACATGTGGTAAGAAGGTTTGTAAGCATGCTACAACTGCGCGTGCAATCTCTGATAACAAATCCTGTCGCCCCCTTACCAGAATTTGAATCAAAGGCCGCATCAACATTAATTAATAAACAACCTTCCAAAGGTTTCTTCCAACTTTCTCTTTGTTTTGCATCCGGTTTCTTCAACACGGTCATATAATTCAACATCATCAAGAGAATGCACACGCCCTCCCTTTCTTATAATTTCCTCTACCACCACAGACCCGGACCTGTCCAAATTAATGATATCCTCTAGACTACTGGTCATACCCAGGCAGTCCCAAACCTCTCTTGCTCTTGCACAAGTGAATAACATAAGCTTTTTTTCGATATGGGAGCATTGCTCCGGCCTCTGCATCAATAGATGCACAAGTGAATAACATAAGCTTGATGTCTTCGTGGCTCTCCATGCATATAGGGCAGCCACTTTGATTCCCAATGTGGCGATTTGCAAGGACACCACGACAAGGAATCATGGCATGAAGAACTCTCCAACCAAATATTTTTATCTTACTCAGAATTTCTAAACTCCATAGTTTTTCCCAAACTAGATTATTTGCACCTTCGGCTATAGACTCATTTCTGTTATTTCTTCCAAATTTTTAATTCCACTGACAATAGTAGGTAGATCGAACTGAGAACTGACCCAACTTGTTATAGTGCCAAGCCACAAAGATCGTCTCTGTCCGGTATTAAAACAATGTAAATCTCTAAACCCCATACCTTCACTCTTCTTTGGTATACATAGTTCCCACCATGCCTTCCAATGCATGTGTTTTTGCTCTTCTTCATCACCCCACAAGATTTGAGAGATGGCGTCAAATATTCTTTTACATATGTTTTTTGGAATCTTGAAGACCATCGATCATAGCAAAGACTGGTATTGCTTGAGCAATAGCTTTTATAAGGACTAGCACTATGCCCGCGCGTTGCTGCGGAAGTGCAAAAATTATTTACATATAACATCAGAAATATGCTTGCACGGTTACCAAGAACCTTCAATGCATCATGTAGAGCACAGGGACTTGCAATTGAGCCGTGGTCTTGGGTCGATAAACTCGAGCCCTTTTTTGTACGTTTCTTCCACATGTCTAGCGGGCTTCTACTTTTAATATTAGGTAGATAGTTTTGAATGTTTTTTCATATTTTGCAATTGACCTATGTATTTGGTGAATGAAATAAGCCGCTAGTTCTTGGAAAAATGTATATTAAAATTAGTTGTTGATTGTAATTCGCATGCCGTCAAGCTTAATGGGCAATTGATTTTACATTGAAGTGTAGGACATGGTATTTCTTTACCCGTCCTTAGTCATAATGCCGCACTTGTTGCTTCAAAATTCATGCAGAAAAGCGCGCCAACACCACCTGCAACTGCACGGTCAGACTCAGGCGAGACTTCGCATCGACATTGTTCTTCCTCTTTTTTTCTTTTTTTTTTGCTTTGCTCCTTTTCTTCTCGCTTGCATTCTACACTTAGCCACTGAATTGATACGGGAACCAAACTTGGCTCAAACTGAATAACATGCAACATCACATGTGAATCTTCTTTTGTGGGTGGATTTGAGCCGCATAAGCAAAACAACAATTTGAAAGAAGTTGTATGCTCTGCCTTGCCACTGCTTCTTTGTTCCTTGTATCGCCGTGAGGCGACAGCTGCCCGGGGGAGGAGCAGGCAGTGGTGTTGGGTGGAGCAGAGCACATCATGATGATGATGAGGAGGCGTCCTCGACTCCTCGTTGCGCGGCCTGACAATGGCGCTAAGCTACATATGGCGAGGGGTTACGCGGTAGCCGTGTTGTGGCTGCCGTCGCGAGCGACCACGTGGGGTCACCGATTTTATCTCCATCGCGTAGCCGGGTGCAGCTCCGAGATCACGACAAAGTCTAACTGGTTTAGATTGCACTATGCGATTGAATTGACTCCGCGAACACCGACAGCCAATCGCCAGTAATGATCTACCGATCACTGTTACAGTGACACTGTACCACACAACGACCCCATGCAAATGTGCATGATTCATCAGTAAGATTTCAGAAAGAAAGGAGACGAAGGCCTGAACACACATACCTCAAATCGACGTATTCAGGCCACCCGTTTTGGGGGCCGAAAAACTGGTCATACTAGATAATGCCCCGCGCATTGCTGCGGCATTTTATATCAATGAAAGTGAGCAAACTCATACGATAAAGATGAACAATATTTCAGAGTTCTATGGTATTGAATACACATGCCATGATTTGAAATTCATAATATAAAAAATTGTGCATACATGTACCCAGGATGATCAAACATGTGTGGTTTGAAATGAGAAAAAAAGGAAACTGAACACAAACAAATGTGTCACACGGTTGAATAAAAATCTTTGTAGTGCAAAATAATTTGGGAAGATATCGGTAAGACATGAGGGTATATTTTGCATCGTAACCATCTGAAAAGTTTTGAGTACGGACGTGGAGCACCGAGCTAATAGATGTGAATCATATCTTTCTTCAATAAACCTGCCTGCCTTGGACATGTGAACTATTTGCCTACTTGTACCTGAAAATAGAACGCATGATTTTTAACATAATTACCATAGAATAGAAGATTATAGAAAATAATAAAGTACTAAATTTAGATATGGACTGGTAATAGTATTATAAGATGATTGAATTGCCTCTATGATTTTGACAGCCACAAATCACTCGGTGATAAAACAGTGTGAACTCTGAACACTGAAAAACTATTCATGTTAACATAGACTGAACACAATTGCAAACCTTTGATTGAAGCCCATAGAATATAGGATTATATAAAAGACTTAAGTGTTAAATTTAGGTATTGACTGGTAATAGTATTATAAGATGATTGAATTGCCAGTTTGCCACTATGATTTTGACAGCCACAAACCACTTGGTGATAAAATAGACTGAACAATGAACAACCATAATGAACACAATGGCAACCAATAATGTAAGCAGAATTGGTCCCAAACCCCAGGTTTTGCTGTGTGCCATCAAAATATCCATGGATGAAAAGTTCAAACTTGCATCCGGATTAGCTGTTATAATTATTTCATCCTAGACAAATGATAAGAAAATATGGTTTAGTTGGAAACAAAGTATTAGATCAAAGAATTATTATGTTAGTAACTCATGCCGTGAACTCCATATTCCTGGTACTGATTTCGCAGATACCCAAGTTGCATGAAACTTAGGAAAGTCAGTTAGAATAATAAGTAGAAAAAAGGGAACATGTGCCAATATTTAGTATGGAAACTGATTATACCCACCAGAAAGCAGGTTCCGTAACTATCAGTACGGTCAAAAGGAAAGAATGAAATACACAACTTCCCGTCATTTGGCCCATTACCATGGCTTCAAGGAAGTCGAAGGCTTCCTGCCTTGTGTCTTCTGTTTGCTTGGTGGCCACCGTTTCCTCTCATTTGAATTACTGACCTTCCTCGACCTGTGGGACTCCACGACGACCTCCTTGCCTTGATCTGAACGCAATCACTCCGCCTTCTTGGAGATCTTTGTCTTAATCCACTGATCCGGCATGGTGTATCCTTCGTACAGCGTTCTAGAGGCTCTCTGTATGGTCACTGGAGACAGGCTAGGAGCCTCAGGAACTACTGCCGAAGATTGAGGAAGAAGTAAGGAGTGTGGTCACAATGTTCAGAATTTGAGATATACATACACGAGCCTGGAAATGGAAGTGGAGGTCCGGTGGACATTTACAACCCATTATAAAGAGAGGAAGGTGGGAAGTTGAATGGATGGGCAGCAACTCAGCGTCACCTAAGACTTAGAGTAAATCCATCATTTGTGTAGCCGAAGGGAATGGAGCAGTTTAAATGGGGAGACCATGTCCATTGATTACATCAGTGGAGGGTAAAAGAAATCCATTAGCTCGTGTTGTAGTAGTGGAGGAGGTGAAGATGAAGGGATTTAAGGTCGAATGTGAACAGGCAAAATAATCACTGGTTGAGGAAATTTATTAAGGACATGATATGACCGTACCGCCACAACCAGAAGGGCTTTACCATACTACACTAAAATTCAGTAGTGGGGGTGTACTATATAAAGCCAATTGAACATTTTGTCTGTGTGGCTGAGGTGGAATTATAGACACATGGATGCTTATGATTGATTAGATGCTTGATGAGGTGGATACCTTGCATGTTGAGAGAAATACTTTTAGTGGGGATGAACTATTTAGTTATATAGGATTCTCTAGCTTGGCCCACGGTCAGTTTTTTTTTCCTCTTTCCTCTTTTCTTTCTTCTTTCTTCCCCCTGGCCCTGGGTGCCTCGACCCGTCCCAGGCGTCGCCCGCCCACCACCGCCGCCGGCTGCCGCTCGCGCGCACCCGCCGGCCGCCCGCTAGCGCGCCCCCTTCGGCCGCCCTCGCACACCCCCGGCAACCCTTGTGCGCCCCCGCCGTCATTACTCTCCGGGATTGTTTTTCGCCGGCCCTCACATCTTCTTTTCGCGGGACTGATTTTGTGTGCTCAAGACCAATCTTGGTGTACATCGTTTCCTCCATAAACTCTGGAAGAGAAATAGAGTTCCCGTTCGACGTACTCATGGCGGACGACTAATATTGTATACAGAGGACCCCATCACCGGGCGTCCTGTCCTTTTTACATCCCCACAATCAGGCACCGTCCCATTCGAAGGCGAGAGCGCCATCCATGTCGATGGAGGTTCAGTACGGAATCCATCGTTTTCCGCTTGATCGTGATCAGATCAATAATCCTGGCGCGGAGCAGCACAGTCCCAAGCCCGTTGTCATCCCAACCGGCTTCTTCTGCTCGGTCTCTCACGTGGTGGTTGCTATATACACGGAATCACATCTAGGTTCCTTTGGAACAGGAAGGTCAGATATGATGTTTCCTTTAGGAACACCAAGCGATGGCAAGGAAACCAAAACACACACGCATGATGTATGATGGCGTACAGCGTCAAGAACGAAACGGTGATAGAACTCTAGCGCTACCCGGAGTCCCGGACACGCAGCATGGTGTACAAGGAAATCAAAACGCTATTATTAGGTATAAAAGAGAAGAGAGATTAGGTACCAAACGAGTCAAACTACAGTTCTGAAACGACCTAGGAAAATACGGTTCAACCGAGTCGCACGTGTCTTTTCACGGGACCTAGGAAAATAGGGTCCAAACGATCTAGGCGCTGGGTTGTTGATTTTGGTTTGCCCATATAAAATTGGCCAAAGTGTGACACCAGGCAGCCACCTGTTGCAATTTAATAGTAAAGATTTCTTTCCCACCCAAACTCAGCATTTTCTCCTTCCAACCACTTACCCTTGCAATCACTCTATCCACCAAGTGTCTAAAGTAATCACTTTTGTCTATTCCCACCATCGCCGGTAAGCCCAGATACTTCTCATTCAAGGACTTTGTCATTATATTCAAAATCTGGCAAACCTCCACTTTCACATCCACATTAGTGTTCGGACTAAAGAAAATACTCAACTTACTTTCAGAAAGTTTTTGCCCTGAACTAGCACAATAACTCTCCAGAATTTCCTTCAGTTTAGTTGCATTCTTCAGATCAGCATTCATTAGAATCAGTGAGTCGTCCGCAAAAAGAAGATGTGATGCCATTGGTTAACCTCGATAGACCCGCACACCTTCTAATTCTCCCATCAATTCCACTCCCTTGAGAATACACGATAAACCCTGCGCCACCAACAGAAATAAGTATGGTGACAAGAGATCCCCCTGTCCCAACCCTCTAGATGGCTTGAAAACCCTATCTCCAACAATTAAATCTGACATTGTAGTTTAGTGAGGAAACACAAGCCATAACCATATCTACCCATCTTCTATCAAAGCCCATTTTCAACATAACTTTCTTGAGATAACACCATTCAACACGGTCATATGCCTTATGCATATCTAGCTGACAACACACAAACCCTTGCTTACCCTCTTTTTCTTCATAGTATGAATACTCTCATATGCTAGAAAAATATTATCAGCGATTAATCTTCCTAGAACAAAAGCACTTTGGTGATCGTTGATAATGTTAGGCAAATACATCTTTAGCCTATTTGAGAGCATCTTTGAAATTACTTTCTAAACCATATTGCATAGTGATAGGCGAAATTGTGTGACTTCTCGGGATTTCCATTTTGGGAATCAAGATAACATTTGTACTATTCCATCCATCCGGGACATAAATATTATTTTTGCATGGAGTACTTCCTTAATCAGATCATCTCCCAGCATATCCCAAAATCTTTTGTAGAACCCCGCATGTAGACCGTCCCGGGCCTGGAGCCTTAAGATCTCAATACTAAATAAGGCCTTCTTCACCTCCTCGGCAGAAAACGGTGCAAGAGACCCATATTCATTTCTTTTGTAACTAGGCGCTGGACATCCATAAAAAAAACTCATCAGTTCGACCACCTCAGAAGAGAACAACTCAGAAAATACCTAGAAACAACATTGCACATGGCATCCCTATCCGCATGTTTGATACCACTATCATCAATTAAGTACTTAATCGTATTCTGCTTCTTCCGGTTGGACGCATATTTATGGAAAAAATTGGTATTTCGGTCCCCATGTTTGTGCTCTTTGAACCTAGAACATCTCCTCTTTTTCCAATGTTCTCTCAATTTGCATCTGAATCTCTTTTTGAGACGCCAATGCAGCATCAGTCATTGGCCCCTTCTAAGCTGCTCCAGATCCCGCTTCAGCTCCTTCATCTTTCTAGACGGCCCTTTGAGCACCTCTTTATCCCATGTGTGCAGTTCTGAGTGGACATCACTGCATTTCTGCATGAGCGTAGGATCTTTGCCCCTCAATTTTTCCCTTTCCCAGGCGGCTTTCACCATATCTTCCACTACATTTTCTTGGAGCCATCTTGCCTCGAACCTACGAGGGCTATCTGTCTTGGCATGAGAGTTGGACAAATAATCGGTATCCACTAGCATTGGCCGGTGATCAGATCTTGTTATTTCGCTATGTACCAGAGTAGCAAAAGGAAACACATTATTCCATTGTTCATTCGCCACTTCTCTATCCAATCTTTCCCTTAACTTACCTCTTCTCCACGTAAAGAGATCACCAACATAACCCATGTCTTCCAGTTCACAATATTTCAAAGCATCGTGAAAATCTTACATAGCCTTTTGTGATCTAGGTCAACCTCCTTCCTTTTCATAATTGAATAAGATTTCATTAAAATCTCCTAAGGTTAGCAATGGAAGATTCATTTGGCCATGGAGAGTACACAAAGAATCCCATGTAACATGCTTCTGGCCCCAACTAGGTTCACCATAGACTCCGTAAACCTCCACGTAACATCATCCTCAAGCGGTACATCGATCAATGTAATGTTTTGTGACACTTTTCTCGTAATTTTAACATTATCCTTCACGCATCAAAAGCCCACCACTCGACCATCACTCACGAAAATAATAGAATGATCAAATCCCAGCTTCCTTCTAAGATTTTCCTTCCTAGCTTTTTCCAAATGTGTTTCGGACAGGAAAAACACATCCGGCTTTAGTTGCCTCTCGAGATCCAGAAGCGCACGAACTGCCCGGCGGTTGCAAAGACCGCGACAGTTCAATCCATCGAGTTTCATTGCTCTCGGCGATCCTCCAAGACGGAGGTCACCGATCCGATATTTTCATCAACTTCCACACCATCAACAACCCTTTTGGTCTGCTTTGGTGGTTGCGCCTTCTACGGTGAGGTTACATTCGCTTGAAATCCCTCTCCTAAATTATCTTTACCATACTCCAACAAATTGACTTGATGAGCCACTCTACCTAGAGCCGTGGAATAATGGAGACCCGATACGTCTCCAACGTATCCATAATTTCCGATGTTCCATGCTTGTTTTATGACACTTTCCGGAACTAACCTATTGACGAGATGCCGAAGTGCCGGTTCTGTTTCTTGTTTTGGTTTCAGAAATCTTAGTAAGGAAATATTCTCAGGGTGGACGAAATCAACGCCCAGCATCTTAGAATTCCACGAAGCTTCTAGAACACCCGAGAGGAACGAGAGGGGGGCACGGGGCCACCGGACAATAGGGCGGCGCGGCAAGAGCCAGCGCGCCCCCGTGTGGGCCCCCGTAGCTCTTGACTCCGCCTCTTCGCCTATATAAAGCTCCCGACCTAAATCTTCGATACGGAAAAGCCACGGTACGAGAAACCTTCCAGAGCCGCCGCCATCGCGAAGCCAAGATCTAGGGGACAGGAGTCTGTTCGCACGCCGCGGGACGAGGAAGTGCCCCCGGAAAGCTTCTCCATCGACACCACCGCCATCTTCACCGCCATCGCTGTCTCCCATGATGAGGAGGGAGTAGTTCTCTCCGAGGCTGAGGGCTACCGGTAGCTATGTGGTTAATCTCTCCCTCTGTACTCCAATACAATGATCTCGTGAATTGCTTTGCATGATTGAGATCTATATGATGAGCTTTGTATCGCTACTAGTCTATGTGCTACTCATGTGATGTTATTAAAGTAGTCTATTCCTCCGCATGGTGTAAAGGTGCCGGTGTGTGCATCATGTGGTTCTTGTCGTAGGCTATGATCATGATCTCTTGTAGGTTATGGAGTTAATTATCATTATGATAGTATTGATGTGATTTATTCCTCCTTTCATAGTGTAATGTGGACATTGTGTATGCTATGTTAGTTCTTGGTTTATTTTGCAAAGATCTATTATGCTCTAAGGTTACTTAAATATGAATGCCGAATGTTGTGTTAACTCCGGCTTGAGGGAGCTCTTGTAGCCCTACACAACGATTGGTGTTTGTCATCCAACAAAAGAGTGTATGTAGCACAAATGAGAGAAGTTATTATTTATTATGCGATCAATGTTGAGAGTGTCCACTAGTGAAAGTATGATCCCTAGGCCTTGTTTCCAATACTGCAAACACCGCTTACTTACTGTTCTGTTGCATGTTTACTCGCTGGCATATTTTATTCAGATTGCTATTACCACTCATATACATCCATACTACTTGTATTTCACTATCTCTTCGCCGAACTAGTGCACCTATACATCGACAAGTGTATTAGGTGTGTTGGGGACACAAGAGACTTCTTGTATCGTGATTGCAGGGTTTGAGAGGGATATCTTTGACCTCTTCCTCCCCGAGTTCGATAAACCTTGGGTGATCCACTTAAGGGAAAACTTGTTGTTGTTCTACAAACCTCTGCACTTGGAAGCCCAACACTGTCTACAGGAAAGAAGCGTGAGTAGACATCAAGCTATTTTGTGGCGCCGTTGCCGGGGAGGAAAGGTAAAAGGCACTCATACTCCGGTCCCGTGTAACTAAGTTATTTTCTGTTGCCGTTGTAAGTGCTCGAAACTATTTCCTTTAGATCCTGCAATTGCATCTTTTGGTTTCTTGTTTACACTAGTTAGGCATAATGGAAAGCAACAGTGAGCTTCTTATTCTATTTCCTGAGTTAAGACATGGATTGTTTGTTGCGAAAATTAAAAAAACCTATGGAATCTTATTTGCATGCTAGTAGCAATGATATTAGTATGAACGCTTTGAACACCATTGTTGCTAATGATATGGAAAATTCTAAGCTTGGGGAAGCTGGTTTTGATGAGCATGATATTTTTAGTCCCCCAAGCATTGAGGAGAAAATTTTCTTTGATGATACTTTGCCTCCTATTTATGATGATTATAATGATAGTGGTCTTTTGGTGCCGCCTACTATGGAGAGTAAATTTTATTATGATTATACTATGCTTCCTACACTTGATGAGAATAATAATGATAGCTACTTTGTTGAATTTGCTCCCACTACAATTAATAGTAATGATTATGCTTATGTGGAGAGTAATAATTTTATGCATGTGGCTCATGACAAGAATGCTTTATGTGATAGTTATATTGTTGAGTTTGTTCATGGTGCTACTGAAAGTTATTATGAGAGAGGGAAACATGGTTATATGCATCTTAATAATATTAAGTTTCCCCTCTTTATGTTGAGAATCTTGAAATTGCGCTTGTGTTGCTTTTCTATGCTTGCCACTTTGTTCTTCATGAATTTATTTGTGTACAAGATTCCTTTTCATAGGAAGTGGGTTAGGCTTAAATGAGTTCTGAATTTGCTTCTTGATGCTCTCTTTTGCTTCAACTCTTATTTCTTGCGAGAATCATTAAAACTGCTGAGCCATCTTAATGGCTATAAAGAAAGAACTTCTTGGGAGATAACCCATGTGTTTATTTTGCTACTGTTTTGTTGAGTCTTGGAAGTTGTTTACTACTGTAGCAACCTCTCCTTATCATGTTTTTGTGCCAAGTAAAGTCTCTATGGTAAAGTTGATGCTAGATTTGGATTGCTGCGCAGAAACAGATTTGCTGTCTGTCACGAATTCGCGCAGAACTCTCTGTAGGTAACTCAGAAAAATCTGCAAATTTACGTGTGTGATCCTCAGATATGTACGCAACTTTCATTAGTTTTGAGTTTTTCCGTTTGAGCAAGTTAAGTGCCCCTGCAAAATTCGTCTTTACGGACTGTCTGTTTTGACAGATTCTGCCTTTTATTTCACATTGCCGCTTTTGCTATGTTGAATGAGTTTATTTGTTCCATTAACTTTCCGAAGCTTTGTGCAATTTCCAGAAGTGTTAAGAATGATTGTGTCACCTCGGAACATGTGAATTTTTATTATGCACTAACCCTCTAATGAGTTTGCTTGAAGTTTGGTGTGGAGGAAGTTTTCAAGGGTCAAGAGAAGAGGATGATATACTATGATCAAGAAGAGTGAAAGGTCTAAGCTTGGGGATGCCCAGGTGGTTCATCCCTGCATATTTTAAGAAGACTCAAGCATCTAAGCTTGGGGATGCCCAAGGCATCCCCTTCTTCATCGACAACTTATCAGGTCACTTCTAGTGAAACTATATTTTTATTCCATCATATCTTATGTATTTTACTTGGAGCGTCTATGACAAAGGATTAATTTGTCAATGCCTACAGATTGTAGACTAGGGTTTTGCTAGAAGTAGAGGGCAAGTAGATCTCGAAGGTTTCACGAAAAGTACTCGCCGATTATGAAAACTAGGGTTACGTGACAATAGATTCGATCCTTTCTTCGTCCCTCGACTCCCCCTTATATAGAGGGTGGAGCCGAGGGTTTCGTATACACAAGTTACAGAGTTCGGGAGGGTTTCGTACCCAACCCGTAAGATTACAAATCTCTATCTTCCTAATACAAACTATCTTTCCTTAACACTAAATAGGCTTCCGAGTCTTCTTATTCTTCGAGTCCTGGGCCTTTAGTAAACCCCGGGTACCATCTTTGGCAGGCCCATTGGGGATGCCTATGTCAGTGCCCCCGAGATTTTTCTTGAATCGAAGAATCAGGGAAAATCTCCAATTTTACTCATTATACAATCTTTCGATATGCAAATATTATTTTGTATAGGGATATCGGTAGTTGGGGCTAGTTCATCTGACGGATCAGGTACTAGTTAACTGCTCTAGTGGCAATCCGCAAAAACCTACTTCAAGATCACGTCCCTGGACATGATCTCGGGATACTGGTGTAAACTTCGACAGGTGCCGCTTAAGGTCTTACCATTCTGTCGAGTCCCGGTCATATTTTATCGGGTACCTAACGCGTCCGTTAGGATTTTTCTTCGTATCTGTTGATACGGAAAAAAGTAGCAATCCGCCGTCAGAGACGGTGCCACGCCGCTCAGAACGGATCTAGGGTCTTACCTTCGCAAAGTTTTGCGGCATTCAGAGATTTATTCGCGACTTTTAGCGCTCTGAGAATATATTGTCGAGTGCTTTTCGGCTGTTGGAATAGCACATTTTATCGAGTCATATTTGATGACTTATTTTGTCCTCCCGATGGGAGTATATGTAGAGTTATCTGTGTAACTCGGAATATGCTTACTTCTGTTTCTTTATTTTAATCAAAATTCATCGGGCACGCGCGATGGGAGTAGCCCCCGAGGCTACAGCCAAGAACTTGTGCTTGGGTGTAGGCTCCACAGTTATATCATCTGCTGCTATATTTGTAATCCTTCTCGATATTTTCATATCTATCGGGTGCGCGACAGCGCTCCCGATGGGAGTAGCCCCCGAGGCTATGAACAAATGCTTGCATTTGGTCATAGGCTCTCGCCATTTCTATCTTGTCATACTCGAAGTTTTCTATTTTTCCAAAGTAGCCCCGAGCGTTTGGGCAAAAACTTGTATTTGATCAAAGGCTCTCGAAATAATCTTTCGTTGTCGATATTCTCTCGGCTTCTTAGTCGAATTTTTCTTTTACCACCATGATGTCATTGCTGATGGTAGCCACGATTTCTATATTGGAAGCATACGAAAACCGCTCCATCACTGCCACTGTGGGTCCAAATTCTCATCTGATTGACACGTCGTGCAAGTGGGGGACACACGTTCTCCACTTTTTCTGGCGCACGTTCCGTAACTTCTCCAGTGTTAAAATACTTTTTTACCCTTGTGTCTACGTGGTTATCATCTACCGCATCTCTTTTCCATCCAACGGTCCAACGCTTCGCCGCACCTCTATATAAGATCTCCTTCTCTTCCTCGAGCACTTCTGCTCACGCCGTTCTCCTACTCTCCTCTGCAAAATCTTCTCCTGTGCCCCACAACTCCTTAAGCTCATCTTCTCCAAGCTGTACTCCTGCGCCATTGTTGATGCCACCGCGTCGGTTGATCAAGCACAGCACGCCTGAATCATCAATGGCTGCCGCAGATCTGGGGACCGCGGAATGGGAAAGGTCCAAGATTACCAACCAGGACATCAATCTCTTGAAGAAGCTGGGGATTAGCAAGAAACCCAAGGCGGTGTGCTTCCCTAGTGAAGAAAGCTACCCAACCCCTCCAATGGGGTATCGGGTAAGTTTCGTCGATCATCTCATCCGCGGTCTTTCCGCCCCCATTCATCCTTTTCTCCGTGGATTGCTTTTTGTTTACGGTCTTCAACTTCACCACCTTACGCCCAACTCAATCCTCCATATCTCCATTTTCATCACCCTCTGTGAGGCCTTCCTTGGTGTCCAGCCTAATTGGGCATTATGGAAGCGCATTTTCTTTTGTCGCCGTAATGGCTCTCCCAATGTCGCCTATAATATAGGCGGCGTTGTTATTTCTGTTCGCCCTCAGTCAATTACTTCGACGTCAAACTTCCTGACTCAGTTCAAGGGTGGCACAAGAAATGGTTGTACATTCAGGAGGAGAATCATGGATGTGCTGAAGACAACATCCCTCCTTTCGATGGTGCCGAGAAAATCCTTCGCCACCGTTCTTGGGATGCAGAGGCTACCGAAGAAGAAAAAACTTCGACAGAGGCCTTGATGACTCGCATCCATGAATTGCAAAATACTCGCGGCAAAGAGTTGTCAGGTATCCAAATTACAGCGTATTTCCTTAGAGCTAGAGTGCAGCCTCTTCAGGCTCGCAAAAACCCTCTCTGGAATTATGCTGGCGACGAGGACACAGATCGGTTGTCGACAAATTTGGAGGTCAAGGACTTGGAAAAGCTTGTCCGAAAAATCTCCTCTCTCAGCAAAAAAGATTCTGTCCCTTCCTCTTGTCGTGTAAAACCATACAGCGCCACCAATGCGCTTCCCAAGGTATACTTTGTTGTTTGATTTGTTATTGCCTTGCTATCTTTTTGTAACTCCTTTATTGACATCTTCCCTTGTTTTTATATAGAACCATCCAAATCTTGTCTCGCTTCCTCCCCTTCCTGAAGGTGGGGAGGTCGAGGAAAGGGCCGTTATCTCGACGACAACCAAGATGCCCCCTCTTTTGTGAATGAACCCGCAGATTCTCGAAAATCTGCGGGATCTTATGAAAAGGCTGCCTCTGAAGCCACTGCATCGGCACAATCTCCTCCTCCTGCTGCTCCAAAGAACAAAAGGAAAAGGAATGATGTCGAGGATTCCGGCACCTCCAAACCCGAAGAAGCTGTTCCTTCACCAGAAGGCAGCTTATGATCCATATCTTGAGACCCTCATCAGTTCGTAAGTTCCCTCTCTTTTTTATTGAACTTGAAGATTTTTGTCTATCTTGCTTTTTATGTTGCCAACATTTAATCGTAGTGATGATGAGGAAGAAGTACCAGCTTCTGATGTGGCTGCTCGAACGAGTACGTCACATACTCTAGTCGCCTCGGAAACGCCAGTTGAAGGAGAGGAAACCTCGCCTCCTCAACAAAACGTCGGCGGTGCTACTCCTCCTTCAAGCCCCCTTGTCCCTTCACCAAAAAGGGCAAGGATTGAAACAATCCCGGAGCCTACTCTCCAATTGAGTAGCTCCTCTAACCCTCTCTTGGATGATGTAAGTTCTTAATTTGCTTGTCACTGTCTATATTGCCTCCGTTTGCTTCTGTGTGCCATCATATTTTTCCCATACCGACATTTTCTTTATCTATCTTTCTTTAACAGCCTATGATGAAGGAGCTTTTTCGTATCGGTGCCCAATTCATTGGGTACCGTGATTATGCCAGTAAAACTGAAGGTAATGCCTGGCTGCTTCTTTTTTGCTCCCGCTTTCTTACTCCTTTGTTGTCGATGTTTTTAACTGATTTCAACTTTCTTGGCAGAAAAACTGGCGGAGGTCAACGAGCGTGCCAATACACTTGCTCAAAAATTAGAGCAAAGTGAAGAGGCTCGTAAGAAGGCCGAGTCAGATGCCGTTCAAGCTAGGCGAGAGGCTGACAAAGCCAAGACCGATGCTGCTGGTGTCGAAGATCTTAGGAAGAGACTTCACGATGCCGAGACTTCGCTAAGCGAGCATATAACTGCACAATCTGCTCGTGAGGAGGCGATCCTTAAGCGTCTAAGGTCGCAAAATCGTCGCTTTGTCAGTAAGTATCTGAACCACTTCACATCCTTTGGACTTTCTTTCCTGCACTCGTTTGTTGATCAATAAGTTTTTATCTTGACAGGTAAAACCTCTCAAGAATTTGAGCTTGAAGATCCCGACAATGATCCTCTTCTTGACGCCATTTCGTTCCTTGAATTCCATGGAACAGAAGCACGCGAGGGCATTGATCAAGCTAAAGCAGGGCTGTCCCCTACTTCTTCCCGAAGAAAGAGGAACCCGCAACTTTCCTTGCTCTTGCCAAGTGCTTTAATCCACCAGAAGATCTTGGGCTGAAGATGCGCCAAGAAAATATGAAGGTCGTTGTTGAAAGCACTGTTGCCTTGGTCGCTGATAGCCAACAAACTATCGACTGGGCGAAAGTGGGCGGAGCAGATAGAGCAGACGAAATGGCGATCGTTGATCAAGGCGGCAAAGCCCAATACGAAGAAAATCCTGTCTTATTTCGGGATCAAGCCATCTTCAACTCCTAGCTCATCAAAGCCGGAGGTCTAGTTGAATGCCCCTTTGCTTTTTCCTTTTTAGTTAACCTCCTTCTTTTGGCACTGTCGCCATAGTGTTCTTGGCGATGACTGCTTCAGTAGGTCTCTAGAGGTCCTTCTTTTGTAATAGTTGATACGTCTCCAACGTATCGATAATTTCTTATGTTCCATGCTACTTTATTGATGATACCTACATGTTTTATGCATTATATGTCATATTTATGCATTTTACGGAACTAACCTATTAACAAGATGCCGAAGAGCCAGTTGCCATTTTCTGCTGTTTTTGGTTTCAGAAATCCTAGTAAGGAAATATTCTCGGAATTGGACGAAATCTTCGCCCAGGTCCTATTTTTGCGAAGCTTCCAAGACCGAGGGAATAACGAAGTGGGGCCACGGCGCCGGACCACGGGCGGCGCGGCCCCAGCCCGGCCGCCACCGTCCCCGGGCCCCTCGTGTGGCCCCCGCGTTGCCCTTTCGCCTACAAATAGCCTCCGTCGCGAAACCCCCAGTAGAGCCACGATACGGAAAACCTTCCGGAGACGCCGCCCGCGAATCCCATCTCGGGGGATTCAGGAGATCGCCTCCGGCACCCTGCCGGAGAGGGATTCATCTCGGAGGACTCTACACCGCCATGGTCGCCTCCGGAGTGATGAGTGAGTAGTTCACCCCTGGACCATGGGTACATAGCAGTAGCTAGATGGTCGTCTTCTCCTTGTTGTGCTTCATTGTTGGATCTTGTGAGCTGCCTAACATGATCAAGATCATCTATCTGTAATACTATATGTTGTGTTTGTCGGGATCCGATGGATAGAGAATGCTATGTTATGGTGATTATCAATCTATTGTTTATGTGTTGTTTATGATCTTGCATGCTCTCCGTTACTAGTAGAGGCTCTGGCCAAGTTTTTGCTCTTAACTCCAAGAGGGAGTATTTATGCTCGATAGTGGGTTCATGCCTTCATTGACACCTGGGATCGTGACAGTAGGTTCTAAGGTTGTGATGTGCTGTTGCCACTAGGGATAAAACATTGATGCTATGTCTAAGGATGTAGTTGTCGATTACATTACGCACCATACTTAATGCAATTGTCTGTTGCTTAGCAACTTAATACTGAATGGGGTTCGGATGATAACCTGAAGGTGGACTTTTAGGCATAGATGCAGTTGGATGGCGGTCTATGTACTTTGTCGTAATGCCCAATTAAATCTCACTATATTTATCATATCATGTATATGCATTGTTATGCCCTTCTCTATTTGTCAATTGCCCCGATTGTAATTTGTTCACCCAACATGCTTTTATCTTATGGGAGAGACACCTCTAGTGAACTGTGGACCCCGGTCCTATTCTTTACATAGCATACAATCTACTGCAATTGTGTTTTATTGTTTTCTTTGCAAACATCTTCCACTCGATACGTTTAATCCTTTGTTACGCAAGCCGGTGAGATTGACAACCTCATTTGTTTCGTTGGGGCAAAGTACTTTGGTTTTGTTTGTGGATTCCACGTTGGCGCCGAATCCCTGTTGTTGCGCCGCATCACATTTCGCCACCATCAACCTTCAACGTGCTTCTTGGCTCCTCCTGGTTCGATTCAACCTTGGTTTCTTTCTGAGGAAAACTTGCCACTGTGCGCATCATACCTTCCTCTTGGGGTTCCCAACGGACGTGTACATTTACGCGCATCAATAGTCATGTATATATTATGAGAATGAATGGAAATCTATCTTTTGCTCAATGATTGATGTCGAAATTTCTTTTTTCAGTTAATTTTTGACAACTATACGTCAACTCCTGGTCCTTCCGAAGTTTTTCCTTCGTCTTCTTCGAAGAAAACCCCTGTCGCTGTTAAATTTGTTGAAGATTCTGCGAGTAAGAATTCGGCAGAAGATTTGGAAGAACTTCGACAACAGCTCCAATCCACGAAGAAGCAATCCCTTATGCTCATGGAACAATCTCGAAAATCTTCTGAAAGGGAAAAAGTTGCGCTCCAACAAGCTCAAGATGCCATGGCGAAAAGGATGCCGCCGTTGCTGAAGCTGCTGCAGCTACATCTCGCGAAAATTTTATGCTTCAACTGCTGACAGATGCTAGCTTGGATATGGCAGGTGTGCTTCATTATCATTGTCGTGTTTTTTCTTTTCCTTTTTGCTTGTCTCCTCGTTACTCACTGATTCTTTTGAAAAATAGGTTCTTTTTTGGATGCTGCTACTGAAGATGAGCGTGTCGAAGCTCGATCCAATGTACTTCTTCGGCTTGCCAAGGATCATGGTTCAAGTTTTTGGGGCACGCCTGAACGGACTCGCCAGATTGTCAGGTTTCAGGATCGTGCACTCCAGGTTCGCGATTATCTCGACTTCTGTACAAGGACTCTGTCTCTGGTCTATGCCACCATGTTTCCTCGCAAAAGATGCCAGAG
The DNA here is from genome assembly GCA_030979885.1 of Lolium multiflorum. Classification (NCBI taxonomy): domain Eukaryota; kingdom Viridiplantae; phylum Streptophyta; class Magnoliopsida; order Poales; family Poaceae; genus Lolium; species Lolium multiflorum. The sequence goes on along the minus strand of JAUUTY010000242.1, from coordinate 100,450 downwards.
ACTTTGCCTGCTTTAATGGACAAATTTCGGGATGCTCCTCGAATCCACGGCTTTGTGCGGGCCAATTGGCTGCTGGCGCAAGATTTGCTATGATCATGATAAAAATCTGCTACCCGAAGTTAGACGTGGGGCAGATTGTTCCAAAGTGCTTGGCCAAGATGGCGAAAAGGAAGAAGAACTTCGGCAAATATGATGATGTTGTTACTCCTGTTGCCGAAGATATGATGGATGAACTTCTTCGGATGGACGCCGAATTCTTCGTGAAGGGCAGCTACGCTGAACATAGCACTCGTACTATAAATAATGAGCGCTTGACAATAGACAATATATTGGGAAATCCCTGAAGATAAGCTGTTCCAAGAATTGTATCTTGTGTATGTATTTTTATACTGTAAAGTCACTATCTTTTTATTTTCAACGCCAAGCCCCCGGGCGTTTTGATGGCAGTATTTTTGTTTTATAATGCGAGGTTATCCCAAGGCAAAATAAATACTGTATTATTTTTGTGGGTATGAGCCCCCGAGCTTTATGTTGACCGCTGTTTGTCGATATATTTTTATTTTGGCGAGGTATTTTATACCAAGGCGAGATATTGTCGCGAGTTGTATTTTGTCGGCATATATATATATATATATATATATATATATATATATATATATATATATATATATATATTGTATCTTATAGGGGAAGCCCCCGAGCTTGTCGAAAAGATATATAATTCCACTATCTTTATTATATTGCAGCACCGCGAGCCCGCCTCATTAAAAACCTTTTCCGGCCCCACTCGGTGCCCTGAAAAAGGAAAAGAGTGCGTCTGAAAACTCGCGGGCGTTTCAGTACATTGTATGTTTACAGAGGAGACTATATTTCGGCATCTAAGCGTAAAAACGCCTGAGCTGCGCCAGGTTCCAAGGATTTGGCTCGGAATCCCCGTCTTCTTGTCCTTGATTATGTATGCTCCTCCTTCGATTACTTCTATAACGATGTAGGGTCCAAGCCATGGTGACTCGATTTTTTCATGACTTTTTTGATTGAGTCGCAAAACCAAGTCACCAACTTGGAAAGATCTTGGTCGCAATCGTTGACTGTGGTAGTTTTTCAGGTCCTGTTGATATTTGGCGACTCGTGACAGGACTTCGTCTCGAGCTTCATCAAGTGCGTCGACATCATCCTCCAAAGCTTTTCTCGAAGTTTCTTCATTATATTCTGTAACTCTTGGAGAATCATGCTCTATTTCTATCGGCAGGACTGCCTCGGCTCCATGGACCAGAAAGAACGGCGTCTCCTGTGTCGCCGTATTTGGTGTTGTTCGAATACTCCACAACACGCTTGGCACTCCTCCGGCCAAGTATGCCGAGCTTTTTCCAATGGTCCTAACGGCGCTTCTTGATACCATTGCAGATGATGCCATTGGCCTTTTCGACTTGACCGTTGGTCGTGGATGTGCGACGGACGCAAAACTCAATTTGATGCCCACTACTGCGCAATATGCTTTGAACTCCTTGGACGTAAAATTACTGCCGTTGTCTGTGACAATGCTGTGAGGGACTCCAAATCGAAAGACGATGCTTTTCACGAACTTGATCGCCGACGCGCCGTCCGGTGAATTTATCGGCTTTGCTTCTATCCACTTAGTAAATTTGTCGACAGCAACGAGCATATACTCATATCCTCCTGGCGAAGCTTTGTGTAGTTTTCCCACCATGTCGAGACCCCATTGAGCAAAAGGCCACGGCAGCGGGATTGGCATAGTTCTGCTGCCGGAGAGTGAGGCTTGGCGGCAAATCTTTGGCACGCGTCACAAGTTCGCACTATTTCCTTCGCATCCTCTATTGCTGTTAACCAATAAAATCCCGCTCTGAAGACTTTGGCTGCGATAGCTCGACTGCTTGCATGATGCCCGCATATTCCTTCGTGTACATCTTTCAGGATGATCCTTCCTTCTTCGGGTGTGACACATCTCTGTAGCACACCCGAAATACTTCATTTTTACAACTCCCCTTTGACCACAGTGAAAGCTTTAGATCGTCTAATTATTCGCCTTGCTTCAACTGGATCATCGGGTATTGTTTTCCTTAGGATGTATGATATGTAAGCCTGCATCCATGGAATTTGCACCATCATGACTAGCTCCTGTTCCTCTTCTTCTTCTTCCAATGATTCTTTGGTGGTACCCGAAGATTTCTCTTCCTTCTCCTTTTTCTTTGTTTTCATTGGCTTTGTTGATCTCTCGCTTATTTCTTCCCAAAATACGCCTGGAGGGATCGCGAGACATTGTGACCCGATGTTTGCAAGGACGTCGGCTTCATCATTGCTCAATCTGCTGATATGGTTTACCTCGCATCCATCAAACAGTTTTTCCAGCTCATTATACATCTCCTTGTATGCTATCATGCTCTCATTAACCGCATCACATTGGTTCATAACTTGTTGTGCCACCAACTGTGAGTCACCGAAAATTTTCTGTCGGGTTGCACCGCAAGCCTTCGCCATCTTCATCCCGTGTATGAGAGCTTCATATTCTGCTTCATTGTTAGACGTGTTTGGGAACGTCATCTGTAAGACATACTTTAACTTGTCGCCTTCAGGTGATACCAATATCACGCCTGCTCCAGCGCCTTCCAACCTTTTGGACCCGTCGAAGTTCATAGTCCAGGTTCTCGATAAATCTGGAGGCCCCATGTTTTGTAGCTCCATCCACTCTGCAATGAAATCTAAACCTGCGATTTTATTGCCTTTCTTTTTCTACGTGATGTCCCAGGGGAAAGTTCTATTCCCCAAAGGGAGACACGCCCGTAGCTTCTGGGTTGTTCAATATGTTTGACAGAGGAGCTTCATTGACCACTATTATCGGGTGCGCCGAAAAATAGTGTCGCAATTTTCTTGCTGTCGTAAATACTCCATACGCCAGTTTCTGGTATTGAGGGTACCGCTGTTTTGAAGGCGACAGTACTTCCTGATGAAATATACGGCCTCTGAACTCCATGAAGCTTTCCTTCTTCTTCTCTCTCGACTACCAGAACCGTGCTAACCACTTGAGGTGTGGCTGCAATGTATAAGAGGAGAGGTTCTTTCTCTTTAGGCGCCACCAAGATTGGTGGTGTCGAAATTGTGCGCTTGACGTTCTCAAAGGCTCTATCTGCTTCCTCGCTCCATTGAAATTTCTCCCCCTGTTTGATCAATGCATAGAACGGCAGTGCCTTTTCTCCTAGCCTGGCGACGAATCTGCTTAAAGCTGCGACTCGCCCCGTTAGCTGTTGTTTTTCTTTCAACTTTGTTGGCTTCCTCATAGTTACGATGGCCTGTATTTTTTCGGGATTAGCTTCAATCCCTCTTGCTGATACTAAGAACCCGAGAAGTTCTCCCGCAGGAACGCCAAAGGAGCACTTTGTCGGGTTCAACTTAAGGCAGAACTTGTCGAGGTTGTCGAAGGTTTCCTTCAAATCTTCGATTAGTGTTGACCCCTTCTTTGATGTTATCACGACATCGTCAATGTAGACTTGTATATTTTTCCCAATCTGTGTTGCAAGGCACTTCTGCATCATCCGCTGATATGTCGCTCCCGCGTTTTTCAAACCAAAAGGCATTGTTTTGTAACAAAACACGCCGTAAGGTGTTATGAACGCTGTCTTGGCTTCATCTTCTTCTTTTAATCTGATCTGGTTATAACCAGAGTACGCGTCCAAGAAGGAAAGACGTTCGCATCCTGCCGTGGAATCGATGATTTGATCGATCCTTGGGAGGAAAGTGATCCTTAGGACAATGTTTATTGAGACACGTAAAGTCGACACACATGCGAAGGACTTTTGTGTGTTTCTTCGGCACCATCACTGGGTTAGCTACCCACGTGGCTTCTGTAGATATTTCTTTGATAAAACCAGCATCTTTGAGTCAATCTATTTCTGATAACATAGCTTTGCGGTTGGGTTCCGAAAAACGCCGCAAAGGTTGCTTGATTGGTCTCGCGAGAGGATCCAAGTTGAGGTGGTGCTCGGCAAGTTCCCTGGGTACTCCTGGCATGTCAGCTGGACACCATGCGAAGATTTTCCAGTGCTCACGGAGGAACTCGACGAGCGCGCTTTCCTATGCGATATCCATGTTTGTTGCAATGGATGTCGTTTTCTTTGGGTCCGTCGGGTGGATCTGTACCTCTTTTGAATCCTTGGCTGTGTTGAAAGTTGGCTCCCTGGGAGACCTCCCTGCATCTGGCAGCACATCATAATCAGTGAGCCTTGGCGCCATATATTCTGCTTGCATCCCGAAAGTTTCTGACAGTCGATGAAAATCCTTGTCGCATTTATCGGATAGCGCAAAGCTTCCCTTAATTGTGATAGGTCCCTTGGGTCCAGGCAACCTCCACAATAGGTACGTATAGTGTGGTACCGCCATAAACCTGGCATATGCTGGTCGTCCCAACAAAGCGTGATATTGCGACGGGAAATCTACAACTTCGAACTCCAGATTCTCTATCCTGTAGTTTTCTCGGGTTCCAAACTGAACGTCGAGATTGATCTTGCCCAACGGATAACTTGGCTTCTCGGTGTGATCCCATGGAAACATGTATCAGTTGGTTTCAAGTTTGCCAGGGATATGTTCATCTTCCTCAATGTATCTGCATACATAAGGTTTAAGCTGCTGCCGCCATCTATGAAAACTCTCGACACATCGAAACCAGCAATTACTGCGGGTAGGATGAGTGCCGATTGTCCTGGTCGAGGAACTTGCTGTGGATGATCCGCAATTGTGAAGCCAATGTCTTGCCCTGACCAATTTAGGTACTCAACTGTTGGTGGAGGCATCTTCTCTGCCATGAACACTTGCCGTGAGATTACCTTTGCGCCCTGTTGGATGGCCTAGCTTTCTGAATCATCGAGACCGCACCGTTGGAGTTAGGGTCAACATATGGAGGTGGGTGTGGTGCTGCCGCTATTCTGAGCTGATGCCGATTTTCGTCCGGGATTGCGGGAGGAGGTGGGAGGTGGATCTCACTTCTTGGCCCCTGGGGGTTTCTGTTGGCTGGGCATTTGCAATTCCTGCGGCTCGCAACATTGCCTGAAAATTTCGAGTCTTTTTGGAGATGTCCTGACTGTCTCTTTCCGTTGTTGTCGAGATAAAAGTGCATTTGACACGGACCGTTCATCATCTCCTCGGGGGACACATAAGGTCTTTGAAACCTTGGTCCACTATTTTGCCTGTTGCCGCGAGAATCACCTCTATTGTCGCCTTGTTGCTCATTACTCCTTTGATAGTCATCTCGACTATTCCCTCCAGGATTTCCCCGGAAACCAGCCGATATATGGCCAGGAGCGTCATTGTTGTAGAACTGGCGAGAAAATCGCCTTCTATTTTGAAAATTTCGACTGCGATCCTCTTCTGGCGACCTGTGTCGCTTGTTATATATTGCGTCTTCTCCATCTGCCCACTTGTTGGCTATCTCCATCAGTGCTGATATTGTATTAGGGTTGGTTCTCCCTAAGTCCTCGACGAAATCTCCCCGCCGAATTCCTGCCACGAATGCGTCTATTGCTCTCTCGTCAGATATATCCTCTGCCGAATTTTTAATGATATTCCACCTCTGTATATATTTCCTCATCGACTCGTCATGTTTCTGTCGACACGCCCTCAACTCTTCCAATGATGCAGGTTTCTTGCAGGTGGATCGGAAATTTCTTACGAAGATATCTTCGAAATTATCCCAGCTGTCGATGGAACCTGGGGGGAGTTTCTTTATCCAAGATCTCGCGGCACCACTTAAGTGAACTTGGATACTTTGCATGGCTGTTGCTCTGGTTCCTCCTTCTAGCTTCACCATCTCGAGATAATCAACGAGCCAATCCTCGGGATCTTGTAGGCCGTCGAATTTCTTGAAATTCTCGGGTAACTTAAACCCTTTTGGGACTCGAGTCTTTCGAACTCTTCTCGTAAAGCACGGGAGTCCACACATATCTTCGTCGGCAACTTCTGGTGAATGCTGACGTTCTCTTCTTTCTTGTCGCGCTCTATCCACCCTAACTTGAACTGCTGTGTCTCTTGCTCCACTTGTTCTTGGTGGATCTTGAACTGCTGCAGTGGGTCGTGGACTATTTTGCCTAGGATTTTCTTCGGGAGGCGTGGCTGCGAACGCTGTTCCCATAACTCCTACTCCAGCCATTGCCATATTGAACAATGGTTCTCTCGGATCCCCAGGAGGTGGTCTGGATGCAAGGATGTAAGCTTGCGTTGCCATGTAACCTGCTTCTGGCGTTTTCGGGATGATATTTCCCCTTGTATCAATCGTCATGAAGGACATGTCGAGATTTTGAATTATGTTTCCTCTCTCTTCTTCGGGTATATTTTGCAGCCGAGATCTTGCTCTCCTTCGAGCTTCTCTATGGCTATCTGCCGAAGTTCTGATTGTCGACTAGCTCTGCTCGACGCCTGCTGGACGCGGAGGCTGCCTCTTTTCTTCTATTCAAGGATGTTGTCTCCAGCTCTCTACCCGAGCAAGTCTATATTGATATGCTTGTAGTTCTTGTACAATAGCAGTGGTGGTCATTGGTTCTGAACCATCCATGGCTTTTGCGGCCCTGTCCCATGCTTCCTGCGGGAGTTGAACTCTCACGCGAGATGAAGACCCAGCATATTTAGTGCCTAAGCCTCTTCTAAGATCAGCGGGATCGACGTATGGATTTCCCAAATCGTCGAAAGCCTCTGACGTCTCTGGTTCTGTTCGGCCTGCTTCTTCAATTGCACAGATTTGATGGTATTTTGCGTATTGATTTTTGTCAAGATTGGTGACACCATCATATAGGTTGGTGAAGACCTTTCCGGCAGCAGATTTGTCGATGAAGTTGAAGTCGCTGTCGAAATCGCTGCTTATATAGGAGTCCAGACGACTCGAAAGATGTGTTCTGAAGATCTTGGCGAGCTTTCCGCTTGCCTTGGTGTCGACGAAGCGTGGCGACAAAAACTCCTCGTCAGTCGACGAAAAGTTAGAATCGACCGATGAAAATTCCGACGAGATCGGAACTTCGAGACGGTAGGATCCTTCCTTGTTGACGCCGAATCGGAATTCTCCGAACGTCATGATGATGGGCTCCTCCAGATAGGCACATGCATCCATACGGGAGGGCGGGTGAGGAATAAAATCGACTAGATCAGTTTTTCCTGGTTACCTCGATCCATCGCATTGCTTGCCACCGACGAAGTCGACGATTCTGGACGTGCCATCGAGATCAGCTCCTTGCAACCTCTAATCCCCACGGTCGGCGCCAATTGACAAAGGATTAATTTGTCAATGCCTACAGATTGTAGACTAGGGTTTTGCTAGAAGTAGAGGGCAAGTAGATCTCGAAGGTTTCCGAAAAGTACTCGCCGATTATGAAAACTAGGGTTCGTTGACAATAGATTCGATCCTTTCTTCGTCCCTCGACTCCCCCTTATATAGAGGGTGGAGCCGAGGGTTTCGTAATACACAAGTTACAGAGTTCGGGAGGGTTTCGTACCCAACCCGTAAGATTACAAATCTCTATCTTTCCTAATACAAACTATCTTTCCTTAACACTAAATAGGCTTCCGAGTCTTCTTATTCTTCGAGTCCTGGGCCTTTAGTAAACCCCGGGTACCATCTTTGGCAGGCCCATTGGGGATGCCTATGTCAGTCTGTGTGCTTTTATTTTTGTTTTGTTATTTGCATTCTCTGAATAAATTCATGCTCATGTGGGAGAGAGACACGCTCCGCTTTTTCATAAGAACACTAGTGTTCTTCGTTCTTACTTTTAATGTTCAAGGGCGAAAGTTGATCGCTTCACTTGTTGCTATTTGGTTGGAATCAGAAAATGCTTCATATGGTCTTGAATAATTTGATACTTGGAAATTGTTTTGAGCTCTCATAAATCATGTTTAAGCTCTTGCATCATGTAGGTTAAATCTAGTAGTGGAGAACTACCGTAGAGCTTGTTGAAATTTGGTTTGCATGATTGGTCTCTCTAAGGTCTAGATATTTTCTGGTAAAAGTGTTTGAGCAACAAGGAAGACAGTGTAGAGTCTTATAATGCTTGCAATATGTTCTTATGTAAGTTTTGTTGTACCGGTTTATACTTGTGTTTGCTTCAAACAACCTTGCTAGCCAAAGCCTTGTAGAGGGAATGCTTCTCGTGCATCCAAACACCTTGAGCCAAAACCCATGCCATTTGTGTCCACCATATCTACCTACTATGTGGTATTTCCTGCCATTCCAAGTAAATACTTCATGTGCTACCTTTAAACAATTCAAAAGCTATTATCTCTTATTTGTGTCAATGTTTTATAGCTCATGAGGAAGTATGTGGTGTTTTATCTTTCGATCTTGTCATTTACTTGACAGACTTTCACAATGGACTAGTGGCTCATCCGCTTATCCAATAATTTTGCAAAAAGAGCTGGCAATGGGGTTCCCAGCCCCAATTAATTAACTTGCATTAATAATTCTCTTCACATGTTTTGCCCTGATCTATCAGTAAGCATCTTAAACTTGCAAATAGACACTCCTCCATGGTATTTGAATGTTGGAAGGCACCCGAGGATTCGGTTAGCCATGGCTTGTGTAAGCAAAAGGTTGGGGGGAGTGTCATCTAATAAATAAAACTAAATTACATGTGTAAACAAAAGAGAAGAGGGATGATCTACCTTGCTGGTAGAGATAACGTCCTTCATAGGAGCCGCTCTTGAAAGTCTGGTTGATAAGGTAGTTAGAGTACCCATTACCATTCGTTGACAACAACAAACACCTCTCAAAATTTTACTTTTATGCTCTCTATATGATTTCAAAACTTGAAAAGCTCTAGCATATGATTTAATCCCTGCTCTGCGAAGGGCCTATCTTTTACTTTATTGTTGAGTCAGTTTACCCATTTCCTTCCATCTTAAGAAGCAAACACTTGTGTCAACTGTGCATTGATTCTTACATACTTGCTTATTTGCATTCATCATATTACTCTATGTTGACAATTATCCATGAGATATGCATGTTGAAAGTTGAAAGCAACTGAAACTTATATCTTCCTTTGTGTTGCTTTGATGCCTTTACTTTGAATTTATTGCTTATGAGTTAGCTCTTATGCAAGTCTTTTTGATGCTTGTCTTGAAAGTACTATTCATGAAAAGTTTTGCTATATGTTATCTATTTGTTAGCAAACTATAGATCATTGCTTTGAATCACTTCATTCATGTCATATGCTTTACAATAATGTTGATCAAGATTATGATGGTAGCATGTCACCTCAGAAATTATTTGTGTTATCGTTTACCTACTCGAGGGCGAGTAGGAACTAAGCTTGGGGATGCTAATACGTCTCCAACGTATCCATAATTTTTGATGTTCCATGCTTGTTTTATGACAATACCTACATGTTTTGTTCACACTTTATATCGTTTTGATGCATTTTCCGGAACTAACCTATTGACGAGATGCCGAAGTGCCAGTTCCTGTTTTCTGCTATTTTTGGTTTCAGAAATCCTAGTTAGGAAATATTCTCGGAATTGGACGAAATCAACGCCCAGCATCTTAGAATTCCACGAAGCTTCCAGAACACCCGAGAGGAACCGGAGGGGGCCACGGGCCACAGACAATAGGGCGGCGCGGCCAAGGAGCCGAGCGCGCCCCCTCGTGTGGGCCCCGTAGCTCTTCGACTCCGCCTCTTCGCCTATAAAGCTCCCCGACCTAAATCTTCGATACGTAAAAGCCACGGTACGAGAAACCTTCCAGAGCCATCGCCATCGCGAAGCCAAGATGGGGACAGGAGTCTCTGTTCCGGCACGCCGGAGGGGAAGTGCCCGGAAGGCTTCTCCATCGACACCACCGCCATCTTCACCGCCATCGCTGTCTCCCATGATGAGGAGGGAGTAGTTCTCCCTCGAGGCTGAGGGCTGTACCGGTAGCTATGTGGTTAATCTCTCTCTGTACTCCAATACAATGATCTCATGAATTGCTTTGCATGATTGAGATCTATATGATGAGCTTTGTATCGCTACTAGTCTATGTGCTACTCATGTGATGTTATTAAAGTAGTCTATTCCTCCTGCATGGTGTAATGGTGACAATGTGTGCATCATGTGGTTCTTGTCGTAGGCTATGATCATGATCTCTTGTAGGTTATGGAGTTAATTATCATTATGATAGTATTGATGTGATCTATTCCTCCTTTCATAGTGTAATGTGGACAGTGTGTATGCTATGTTAGTTCTTGGTTTATTTTGCAAAGATCTATTATGCTCTAAGGTTACTTAAATATGAATGTTGAATGTTGTGGCGCTTGTTAACTCCGGCTTGAGGGAGCTCTTGTAGCCATACACAACGAATGGTGTTTGTCATCCAACAAAAGAGTGTATGTAGCACAAATGAGAGAAGTTATTATTTATTATGCGATCAATGTTGAGAGTGTCCACTAGTGAAAGTATGATCCCTAGGCCTTGTTTCCAATACTCAAACACCGCTTACTTACTGTTCTGTTGCATGTTTACTCGCTGCCATATTTTATTCAGATTGCTATTACCACTCATATACATCCATACTACTTGTATTTCACTATCTCTTCGCGAACTAGTGCACCTATACATCGACAAGTGTATTAGGTGTGTTGGGGACACAAGAGACTTCTTGTATCGTGATTGCAGGGTTGCTTGAGAGGGATATCTTTGACCTCTTCCTCCCTGAGTTCGATAAACCTTGGGTGATCCACTTAAGGGAAAACTTGCTGCTGTTCTACAAACCTCTGCTCTTGGAGGCCCAACACTGTCTACGGGAAAAGAAGCGTGAGTAGACATCAGGCCCAACCGTGGAATTCACCATTCCCGCACATCCCACAGGTCTTTTTCGCACCCATGACCTCTTGGATCAGTGGTCACATTACCAGTCCATATCAATAGATTCAAAAACATTTGGAGTCCACAGAGCTCGACCTCTTCCTCTGCCTCCACTACCAAAACCACCATGGCTACCTCCCTGCCACGCCCTTGGGGGGAGATGGGCTCGAAAGCAACCTTCAGCCACTCACCCCATTGAAACTATTCCTTAGGGTACACCATCACCACACTCCGTAACTATATGGCCAATCATACCACAAAAATTGCAGAATTCCGGGAGATTTTCATATTGAAGCTGGATATACCTTTCTTTACTTTAGCATTATTGGAACCAACCACACTAAGGGTTCTACGAGAACCACATGCACTCTTGCAGATACTTGGAAGCATTTATAACCCCTTCGTTAATTGGTGGATCCCCAATTTTCTGGCCACCTTCTCTGCTAATTGCTTCTTCTTCATCAATCCTTACGGGATCCCTTGGATTCTAGTCCAAGCCGGAATTTTATCTAGCTTGTAATCATCAACGTTTGTAAATCCATCATATTAAACCATTACCAATGCTGCATTACGGAATAACCAGGGACCTCCATCCATAACCCGATTCCAATCCCCCGAACAAAGAAATTGAGCAAGGAACAAATTTTAACCTTTAGTTTTGAAAGTGACATCCTGCGCCCGTCGACCAAGCATTGCGCATTGATACGTCCAAAACGTATCTACTTTCCCGAACACTTTTGCTATTGGTTTGCCTCTAATTTATGTATTTTGGATACAACTAACACGGCCTAACGCTATTTTCAGCAGAATTGCCCTGGTGTCTTATTTTTGTGCAGAAAATCAACTTTCAGGAAAATCCCGGAAATAATTTCAAAGGGCTATTTTTGAAGACACGGAGCCAGAAGGGCAAGCCAGGGGGAGGCCCACGACCTCCACACCATAGGCCGGCGCAGCCTAGGAGGGGCGCGCCGCCTTATGGTGAGGCCGCCTCGGCCAGCCCCCGACGCTCCCCTTTGGACTACTTAAAGCCCTTGACCTAAAAATGCGAGGGGGTTCGACCACTTTTCCAGAAGACATCTAGAACTCCGCCGCCATCGTGAAACCCAATCTCGGGATCAGAAACTCCGTTCGGCACCTGCCGGGACGGGAATTGGAGGAGATCATCGCCATCATCGCCACCGACGCCTCTCCATCGACCATCCATGATTCCCCCATCCATGTGTGAGTAATTCCCCCGTTGTAGGCTGAAGGGGATGGTAGGGATTGGATGAGATTGTTCATGTAATAGCCATAAGATTGTTAGGGCATAGTGCCTAGTATCCGTTGTTGGTACTTTTATGATATTGTTGCAACTTGTTATGCTTAATGCTTGTCACTAGGGCCCGAGTGCCATGATTTCAGATCTGAACATGTTATTGATTCATGATGATATTCATTGTTTTATGATCTTACCTGCAAGTTGTATACACATATTGTTGTCTGGAACCCGAGGCCCCAAAGTGACTGAAATTGGGACAATCGGAGGGGAAGGCTGTGATATGAGGATCACATGTGTTCACGGAGTGTTAATGCTTTGCTCCGGTACTATATTAAAAGGAGTACCTTAATTACCAGTAGTTTCCCTAGAGGCCTGGCTGCCACCGGCTGGTAGGACAAAAGATGTTGTGCAAGTTTCTCATTGCGAGCGCGTACGACTATATACGGAACACATGCCTATGGTTGTTTAGCACTTAGATATTGTTTTATTATTATCTTCAAATGCCTAGCCCTGATTATTACATGAGTTATCTTATCCATGCAGCGCCCATTCATCCATCCCTATTCCTACAGTATTTTAATCCTGTTGTTTACTAAAATCACTACGTGTCTTTATTACATGCTGCTTATATTTCACTATGCTACGCTATAAAACTGTTGCTCTTGATAAACTACGCAAGCAAGTTTGTTTCAGGTGCAGCTGAATTGACAACTCATTTGTTAAGGCTTACAAATATTCTTTGGCTCCCCTTGTGTCGAATCAATAAATTGGGTTTACTTCCCTCGAAGACTGTTGCGATCCCCTATACTTGTGGGTCATCAAGACTATTTTTTGCCGAGGAGCATAGTTTTATTTGCAAGTTCACTGAATTGATATTGTTCGCTGCAAATCCTCCATCATGGGTAAAACTCGCGATGCTAAAGTCACCATATTACCATCCACTACAAGAAAAGGTACAACTCTGAGTACCTCTGCTGCTCTTGATTCACCATCTGTGATAAGTCAACTTGTTTCACCACCACAAGCTTCACGTGTTGGTACTTCTGTTGAATCTGAAAATTCCTCTGATAATTTTGATGATGCTTCTACTGTGCTTGATGAAAATGGTTCATTAGGTCCTTTTCTAGATGCTACAATTGCTAGGTCTAGACAAATTGAAAATACTGAAATTCCTAATGAAAATACTGTTACACCTGTTAATTCACCTGAGTCTGTTGAACACTCTAGTGATGATCTTGATGAAGATTATGTGGAACTTGATGATGATTTTATTGATAAATGTAATGCTACTACTGGTGCAAGTAACATTAAAAAGCTTCTTGCACAACATGCTGTTAGATATAAACTGTCTCCTGATCCTAAATTTGCCACATCTCCTATAAACATTAAGGATAAGGATTATGATTTTTCTCTTGATTTATCTCATATATCTATTGTTGAGAAAACACCTTTTTGTGGTACTGAAAAAGAAAGTGATGTAGAGCACATGAATGAGCTTTCTACTTTGAGTAGCTTGTTTTCTGATGATATTAAGATGTGTACTTATTTTGTTGCTAAAATTTTTCCTTTCTCATTAAAGGATGATGCTAAGATTTGGTATAATAGTTTGCCTCCTGATTCTATTGATAGTCCAAGTTGTTTGCTTGATGTTTTCTTTCGAAAATATTTTCCTGCTAGTGCTCAACATATTGCTATGCAGAGAATTTATAGTTTTGACCAGGAAGATGGGGAGAAATTGCCTGAAGCTTGGGCAAGGTTTTGCTCTCTTATTAGAGCTCGGCCTGGACATGATTTGGAAAAGCATGACTTACTTGATATATTTTATAGTGGACTAACCATTGAGTCTAGGGCATACCTGGATAGTTGTGCTAGTTGTGTTTTCAGGAAAAGAACTCCAGACGAAGCTGAAGAATTATTGGCTAGAATAAGCCAAAATCATGATGATTGGACTACACCTGAACCAACCCCAACACCAATATTGAAGAAGAGAGGTATGATTGAATTAAATGATGAAGATATGAGGGAAGCCAAGAAATCTCTTATAGAGAAAGGTATTAAATCTGAAGATGTGAAGAATTTACCTCCCATAGAAGATTTATGTAAGATAACTCCCCCTTCATCCATGATTGAGGTACATTCTCTTCAACGCTTTGATAAAGGAGACATTCCTTACTCAAAACCTCCTGATCAATGTTTAGATGAATTTGATAATTATGTTGTTAAGCAAGATAACTTTAATATGAGAGTAGAGAATCATCTAATGGAAAATTCTCAAGCTATTAGTAAATTGCATGATATTGTGGAGAGAACCTCCAATGATGTTAAGATGCTTGTTAAACATTTTCATATGGTTCAAACTCAAATTGATCAACTTACTAAAGTGCAAAATGACTTGTTAAGAAATACTCATAAAGAAAAACATGCTTATGAAGTAACAACTAGAGGTGGTGTTTCTACTCAGGATCCTCTATATCCTGAAGGGCATCCCAAAAGAGTTGAACAAGATTCTCAACGAACTAAAGAAACTAGTGGTCCTTCTAAGAAAAAGAAGAAGAAACATAAAACTGTTGTAGAATCTCTGAACCTGTTAATGATCCTAATAGTATTTCTATTTCTGATGCTGAAACTGAAAGTGGTAATGAACATGATAAAGATAATGATAAGAATGATGTTTCTGATAAAGAAGAGATTGAAAATGAACCTGAAAAGCATGCTAAAAATAAAAAGTACACTAAAGAAGATTTTATTGCTAAGAAACATGGTAATGAAAGAGAACCTTGGGTTCAAAAGCAAATGCCTTTTCCTGCTAAGAAATTAAAATCAAAGGAGGAAGAACACTATAATAAATTTTGTGATTGGATGAAACCTTTGTTTTTGCAAATCCCTTTGACTGATGCTATTAAATTGCCTCCTTATTCAAAATATATGAAAAATATTGTCTCTAACAAAAGGAAAATTCCTAATGAGGAGATTTCCACTATGCTTGCTAATTACTCTTTCAATGGCAAGGTTTCCAAAGAAGCTGGGAGACCCAGGTATACCAACTATCCCTTGTTCCATCAAGAATAATTATGTTAGAACTGCTCTATGTGATTTGGGAGCGGGAGTTAGTGTGATGCCTTTTTCCCTTTACAAGAGACTTGATTTAGATAAGTTGATACCAACCGATATATCTTTGCAAATGGCTGATAAATCTACTGCTGTTCCTGTTGGTATATGTGAAGATGTTCCTGTTCAAGTTACTCAAAATTGCTTAATATTAACTAATTTTGTTGTGTTGGAAATGCCTGAAGATGATAATATGTCTATTATTCTTGGAAGACCTTTTCTTAACAGGGGCTGTTATTGATTGCAATAAAGGAAAAGTCACTTTTAATGTTGATGACAAAGAACATACTGTTTATTTTTCCAAGAGGATTGATAAAGTATATGGAGTTAATACAATTTCTAATTTGAGAACTATCAAAGTGGGAGTTATTGATTGTCCTATATATGAGCCTAAAGAAGGATATCAAACTATTGTGATTGGATCCATATCAATACAATATAAGGTAACATGATTGATTTGAGGTTTATCTCTTCTTATGTCATGAAAAATTTATTTGGTGGCAAGACCTGATCAACCTTGTTAACAAGTATATTTTGAATGCATGGAAGAGCTAAACAACACTTCTTTCTTTCTCCACTTATTTTACTTGCTGTAGTACTACTTGTTTTGCAAGATGCTTTAGTTGTTTGAAACTTTGAAAATCTTTTTCTGCCCTGAAATAGTTATTTTAACACCCAGAAATGTGCATTTTTCGAAATTTTCAAAAAATTATAAAAATTATACCACTGGTCCTATTTTTCAAAATGCAACCTGGGAGTGCCTGGGGCTGACCAGTGGGGCACCCCAGGGCTGCACCCCATGTGCTGGCGCGGCCAGCAAGGGGGGCGCGCCGCCCTGTGGTGTGGGCCCCACCTGGCCCTCCACTCACTCATCCACCTACCACTCCACTCTCTTCCACGGGAAAACACGACACCATTGTTCAAACCCGAGTTTCTTGCTGTTCTTGCTCGAAATTTTCGATCTCCTTGCTCAGCCCATCTTTGCTGCTGAGATTTGGAGCATTTGTTCTCCGGTATGTGACTCCTCCGATTATCCAAATATAATTTTGAATAGTTGAGTATATCTTGAGTAATTTGCTGCTGTAGGTGACATGTTAAGTGAGTTTGCATGCTTGATTCAAGTTGTAGAAATGAGTTTTGATGCATGTTTAGTACTCTAGCAAGTTCCTATAGTAGTCTCCCTCATTTATATGTCTCAAAATCAACTTTTATAATGTTTGTTGAAAAATTTCAGAAAATGGAGTGGAATAGACATCAACTCAATCAACATGAATTGGAGGTGCATGAAGTTATGAGAGTCCACCGTGAAGAGGGGGTATTCCCCTCCTACTACCCATGCACCGATTTCATGAAGAGTGCAGGAATTTTTCAGGATGTTCAAAATCTAATTTCTAATGCAGGGTTAGAAGATTTTGTTGTTGGTGAACCTTACCAATATGCAAAACTAACCATGTCAGTGGTGCAGGATTTTGAATACCATTGGTCCCAACCTAACCCCATGGTTCAATATAAAATCTACAATAAAACTATCAACTTGCCCTTTGATGATTTTTGTGCAGCTATTAAAGTTCCACAGTGGGGATCACGTGAGAAGATTAGGGGGCTGCCACCACAACTCTTGAAACTATACGAGATGATCTGTCAAGGGAGAAGCTTCTCGGATGAGAGTGGTAAAATTCGTAGTATTCAACTCCCATCTATTCGCTATTTTGCTTACTTTATCACCAAGTGCGTCCTTGCTAGAAAGAATGCAAATAAGTTATCCATCCATGATTTGGTTTTCTTAGCTGCTGCATTGCAACGTGATAGAACTTATAATTTGGGTGCTTTGATAGCTTTTAGGCTTGCTACTAACCGTGATAAAGGAGGAATTTGTGGGGGTCTCATTGCCTCTCGTTTGCTAGCTATGCATGGTGTAGAACCTCACCCTCTTGATGTTCAGCTCTCTGTAGAGAAACTTGATATTGTTTCCATGATAAAACATGACTTTGTTTCAATTGGTCTAACTCGAATAACTTGTCCTATGAGATAACCTTTTTCAAGAAGAAGTGGAGAGTAATTAAAACTGAAAGACTAGTTGGACTGCCTGCACCTGCTTTGTTTAACCTTGATTCCAGGGAAAGTTGGTCGGTCACAGAAGATGAACTTGATGCATACATAGAGAGGTGCAGCCATCAAGCAGGGGATGGCGTGGAGGAGGCCGAGGACCCCCTCGACTTGCCATCCGACGCAGCAAGTTCTTCACATCAGTATTCTGGACATGTGGAACCTTCATCCTTCTCTTCTGCACAGGGATCTTATTATGACCACGCCATGTATGATCCACCGGCGTGGAACCCTGACCCTCGCTGGGGTTGACCTCCACTTAGGCCAAAATCCTAAGCTTGGGGGGAGGTACGCCGGCATCACTCATTCATTGCATATTACAATTGCCGGTCATGTGTATATACTTGTTTCACTTCTTTTGGTTGTTTCTCTTTCGGTTATTTTTATTTCAGTAAGATTTCATTTTAGTTTTTGAAGGTTGTTACTACTGTAGTAATCTTTACTTTTACTTTTTTATTTCATTTGTGTGCCGATGGTTGCCTCTAATATGAGGAAGATGATATTTGGGGAAGTGCTGTCTAAAAACAGATTCTGGACTGATACTGAAAAAATTCCTGTGCGTAGCCAGAACGTTATTTTGAGCTTCCAATTTTTGTGCATGTTCCCCAGGTTATTATCTAACTTTCATTAGTTGAGCACTTTTCGAATTGAACAGCAGAAGATTTTCAAAAAAAATGATTACTGTACTGCTGTCGAGTTTTGGCAGATTTCTGCCACTTTGTTTTTCTGTGATTCTTTTAGTTTTCGTTCTCTTGTTTTTGCTTTCTTTTCTTTTCTAAAACACAAAAATACCAAAAATATTTCTGTTGTTTCTATTTGTCATTTGTTTGTTTGGTTTCTTGTTCCTATTTTGTTTTATTTACTATCGTTGGTTTGCTATGAGAAAATCCAAAAAGATTTTACTTTCGTTCGGTGACTCTAATATCGAAAACGCCAAAAATATTTGTTGTTCTTCTTTGGTTTTGTAAAGTTTATTAGGGAGTTCAGCGGTCTCCGGTGGTTGGAGCTTGGTTTTCATTCCATATTATTCAAGCCACACAAGTGAAAGGCAATAATGACGATCTACGACAATCTGATTGTGGTGAGAGGCTGGTATGAACTCTATTTGTTTTCATTTTTGTACATATACTCATCCATGTGAGCATACTTAGTTGGTTCATGTGAGGTATATGTCATTTAATGAAAGTCTAGTAGTTCATGATCTCTCATGTTTAGCTCCAATTTATTAATAATGAGTAGCATGTCATAAATATCTGCTTGCATTGTTTTATTCATAGATAGGTATGACATTGTGGTATCCTCCTCTGAATAATTCATTTAGATGGACTTGGCACATGCTCACACATGCATATGACTGAAAAACAAAAAGTCAGTTAAGCCTCTATGATTTACTTTGCTTCAGAGTTCTTGTATCACTTTTATGCCTCCGTTAATTTTATTCTGTCGCAAGCATGATTATGACAGTTATTGCTCTCTTGATTGTCGCTTCCCAGTCTATTGCTAGCCTTCACTTGTACTGAGTGATACGTCTCCAACGTATCTATAATTTCTGATGTTCCATGCTTGTTTTATGACAATACCTACATGTTTTGTTCACACTTTATATCGTTTTGATGCGTTTTCCGGAACTAACCTATTGACGATATGCCGAAGTGCCAGTTCCTGTTTTCTGCTGTTTTTGGTTTCAGAAATCCTAGTAAGGAAATATTCTCGGAATCGGACGAAATCAATGCCCATCATCCTATTTTTCCACGAAGCTTCCAGAACACCCGAGAGCCAGCGAGAGGGGGCCACAGGGCCACGGATGACGGTGGCGCGGCCGGGGCACAGGCTGCGCCCTGTTGTGTCACCGCCTCGTCAGCCTTCCGACTCCGCCTCTTCGCCTATTTAAAGGTCCCTAACCTAAATCTTCGATACGAAAAAAGCCACGGTACGAGAAAAGTTCCAGAGCCGCCGCCATCGCGAAGCCAAGATCTGGGGGACAGGAGTCTCTGTTCGGCACGCCGCCGGGACGGGAAGTGCCCCGGAAGGCTCCTCATCGACACCACCGCCATCTTCATCACCCTGCTGTCTCCCATGAGGATGGAGTAGTTCTCCATCGAGGCTAAGGGCTGTACCGGTAGCTATGTGGTTAATCTCTCTCCTATGTACTTCAATACAATGATCTCATGAGCTGCTTTACATGATTGAGATCCATGTGATGAGCTTTGTATCGCTACTAGTTATGTGCTACTCATGTGATGTTATTAAAGTAGTCTATTCCTCCTGCATGGTGTAATGGTGACAGTGTGTGCATCGTGTGGTTCTTGTCGTAGATTATGATCATACTCTCTTGTAGGTTATGGAGTTGATTATCGCTATGATAGTATTGATGTGATTTATTCCCCCTTCATAGTGTAAAGGTGACAGTGTGTATGCTATGTTAGTACTCGGTCTATTTTGCAAAGATCTATTATGCTCTAAGGTTACTTAAACATGAATATCGAATGTTGTGGAGCTTGTTAACTCCGGCATTGAGGGTTCGTGTAATCCTACGCAACGAATGGTGTTCATTATCAAACAAGAGTGTATGTAGCACAAATGAGAGAAGTTATTATTTATTATGCGATCAATGTTGAGAGTGTCCACTAGTGAAAGTATGATCCCTAGGCCTTGTTTCCAATACTGCAAACACCGCTTACTTACTGTTCTGTTGCATGTTTACTTGCTGCCATATTTTATTCAGATTGCTATTACCACTCATATACATCCATACTACTTGTATTTCACTATCTCTTCGCCGAACTAGTGCACCTATACATCTGACAAGTGTATTAGGTGTGTTGGGGACACAAGAGACTTCTTGTATCGTGATTGCAGGGTTGCTTGAGAGGGATATCTTTGACCTCTTCCTCCTGAGTTCGATAAACCTTGGGTGATCCACTTAAGGGAAAACTTGCTGCTGTTCTACAAACCTCCGCTCTTGGAGGCCCAACACTGTCTACAAGAATAGAAGCACCCGTAGACATCAAGCTATTTTCTGGCGCCGTTGCCGGGAGGAAAGGTAAAGGCACTCATACTCCGGTCCCAGGTAACTAAGTTATTTTCTGTTGCCGTTGTAAGTGCTCGAAGCTATTTCCTTTAGATCCTGCAATTGCATATTTTGGTTTCTTGTTTACACTAGTTAGGCATAATGGAAAGTAACAATGAGCTTCTTATTCTATTTCTGAGTTAAGACATGGATTGTTTGCTGCGAAAATTAAAAAACCTATGGAATCTTATTGGCATGCTAGTAGCAATGATATTAGTATGAACGCTTTGAACACCATTGTTGCTAATGATATGGAAAATTCTAAGCTTGGGGAAGCTGGTTTTGATGAGCATGATATTTTTAGTCCCCCAAGCATTGAGGAGAAAATTTTCTTTGATGATACTTTGCCTCCTATTTATGATGATTATAATGATAGTGGTCTTTTGGTGCCGCCTACTATGGAGAGTAAATTTTATTATGATTATACTATGCCTCCTACATTTGATGAGAATAATAATGATAGCTACTTTGTTGAATTTGCTCCCACTACAACTAATAAAACTGATTATGCTTATGTGAGAGTAATAATTTTATGCATGTGGCTCATGACAAGAATGTTTTATGTGATAGTTATATTGTTGAGTTTGTTCATGATGCTACTGAAAGTTATTATGAGAGGGAAACATGGTTATATGCATCTTAATAATATTAAGTTTCCCTCTTTATGTTGAGAATCTTGAAATTGCGCTTGTGTTGTTTTCCTATGCTTGCCACTTTGTTCTTCATGAATTTATTTGTGTACAAGATTCCTTTTCATAGGAAGTGGGTTAGGCTTAAATGTGTTTTGAATTTGCTTCTTGATGCTCTCTTTTGCTTCAACTCTCATCCTTATGAGAGCATTATCATTAAAATTGCTGAGCCCATCTTAATGGCTATAAAGAAAGAACTTTTGGGAGATAACCCATGTGTTTATTTTACTACAGCAATTTTGTTTTGTTGAGTCTTGGAAGTTGTTTACTGTAGCAACCTCTCCTTATCATGTTTTTGTGCCAAGTAAAGTCTCTATGGTAAAGTTGATGCTAGATTTGGATTACTGCGCAGAAACAGATTTCTGTCTGTCAATCTAGTAATTCTCTGTAGGTAACTCAGAAAAATCTGCAAATGTACGTGTGTGATCCTCAGATATGTACGCAACTTTCATTAGTTTTGAGTTTTTCCATTTGAGCAAGTTAAGTGCCCCAGCCAAATTCGTCTTTACGGACTGTTCTGTTTTTGATAGATTCTGCCTTTTATTTCGCATTGCCGCTTTTGCTTTGTTGAATGGGTTTCTTGGTTCCATTAACTTTCAGAAGTTTTGTGCAAGAAGTGTTAAGAATGATTGTGTCACCTCTGAACATGTGAATTTTTATTATGCACTAACCCTCTAATGAGTTTGCTTGAAGTTTGGTGTGGAGGAAGTTTTCAAGGGTCAATAGAAGAGGATGATATACTATGATCAAGAAGAGTGAAAGGTCTAAGCTTGGGGATGCCCCGGTGGTTCATCCCTGCATATTTTAAGAAGACTCAAGCATCTAAGCTTGGGGATGCCCAAGGCATCCCCTTCTTCATCGACAACTTATCGGGTCACTTCTAGTGAAACTATATTTTATTCAGTCACTTATGTACTTTGCTTGGAGCGTCTGTGTGCTTTTATTTTTGTTTTGTTATTTTCATTCCCTGAATAAATTCATGCTCATGTGTGGGAGAGAGACACGCTCCGCTTTTTCATATGAACACTAGTGTTCTTCATTTTTGCTTTTAATGTTCAAGGGCGAAAGTTGATCGCTTCACTTGTTGCTATTTGGTTGGAATCGGAAAATGCTTCATATGGTCTTGAATAATTGATACTTGGCAATTGTTTTGAGCTCTTATAAATCATGTTTAAGCTCTTGCATCATGTAGTTAAATCTAGTAGTGGAGAACTACCGTAGAGCTTGTTGAAATTTGGTTTGCATGATTGGTCTCTCTAAGGTCTAGATATTTTCTGGTAAGAGTGTTTGAGCAACAAGGAAGACAGTGTAGAGTCTTATAATGCTTGCAATATGTTCTTATGTAAGTTTTGCTGTACCGGTTTATACTTGTGTTTGCTTCAAACAACCTTGCTAGCTAAAGCCTTGTACTGAGAGGAAATGCTTCTCGTGCATCCAAACACCTTGAGCCAAAACCCATGCCATTTGTGTCCACCATATATACCTACTATGTGGTATTTTTCTGCCATTCCAAGTAAATACTTCATGTGCTACCTTTAAACAATTCAAAAGCTATTATCTCTTATTTGTGTCAATGTTTTATAGCTCATGAGGAAGTATGTGGTGTTTTATCTTTTGATCTTGTCATTTACTTCAGACTTTCACAATGGACTAGTGGCTCATCCGCTTATCCAATAATTTTGCAAAAACAGCTGGCAATGGGGTTCCCAGTCCCAATTAATTAACTTGCATTAATAATTCTCTTCACATGTTTTGCTCTGATCTATCAGTAAGCAACTTAAATTTGCAAATAGACACTCCTCCATGGTATGTGAATGTTGGAAGGCACCGAGGATTCGGTTAGCCATGGCTTGTGTAAGCAAAAGGTTGGGAGGAGTGTCATCTAATAAATAAAACTAAAGTACATGTGTAAACAAAAGAGAAGAGGGATGATCTACCTTGCTGGTGGAGATAACGTCCTTCATGGGAGCCGCTCTTGAAAGTCTGGTTGATAAGGTAGTTAGAGTGCCCACTATCATTCGTTGACAACAACAAACACCTCTCAAAACTTTACTTTTATGCTCTCTATATGATTTCAAAACTTGAAAAGCTCTAGCACATGATTTAATCCCTGCTTCCCTCTGCGAAGGGCCTTTCTTTTACTTTATGTTGAGTCAGTTTACCTACTTCCTTCCATCTTAGAAGCAAACACTTGTGTAAACTATGTGCATTGATTCTTACATGTTTACCTATTGCACTTGTTATATCTTCCTTTGTGTTGTTTCAAAGCCTTTACTTTGAATTTATTGCTTTATGAGTTAACTCTTATGCAAGACTTTTTGATGCTTGTCTTGAAAGTACTATTCATGAAAAGTTTTGCTATATGTTATCTATTGGTTAGCAAACTATAGATCATTGCTTTGAATCACTCCATTCATGTCATATGCTTTACAATAATGTTGATCAAGATTATGATGGTAGCATGTCACTTCAGAAATTATTTGTTGTTATCGTTTACCTACTCGAGGACGAGTATGAACTAAGCTTGGGGATGCTGATACGTCTCCAACGTATCTATAATTTCCGATGTTCCATGCTTGTTTTATGACAATACCTACATGTTTTGTTCACACTTCATATCGTTTTGATGCGTTTTCCGGAACTAACCTATTGACGAGATGCCGAAGTGCCAGTTCCTGTTTTCTGCTGTTTTTGGTTTTAGAAATCCTAGTAAGGAAATATTCTCGGAATCGGACGAAATCAATGCCCATCATCCTATTTTTCCACGAAGCTTCCACCCGAGAGCCGGCGGGAGGGGCCACGGGGTGAGATGACGGGTGCGGCCGGGCCTGGGCGCGCCCCTTGTGTCACCGCCTCGTCAGCCTTCCGACTCCGCCTCTTCGCCTATTTAAAGGTCCCTGACCTAAATCTTCGATGCGAAAAAAGCCACGGTACGAGAAAAGTTCCAGAGCCGCCGCCATCGCGAAGCCAAGATCTGGGGGACAGGAGTCTCTGTTCCGGCACGCCGCCGGACGGGGAAGTGCCCCGGAAGGCTCCTCCATCGACACCACCGCCATCTTCATCACCGCTGCTGTCTCCCATGAGGAGGGAGTAGTTCTCCATCGAGGCTAAGGGCTGTACCGGTAGCTATGTGGTTAATCTCTCTCCTATGTACTTCAATACAATGATCTCATGAGCTGCTTTACATGATTGAGATCCATATGATGAGCTTTGTATCGCTACTAGTTATGTGCTACTCATGTGATGTTATTAAAGTAGTCTATTCCTCCTGCATGGTGTAATGGTGACAGTGTGTGCATCGTGTGGTTCTTGTCGTAGATTATGATCATAATCTCTTGTAGGTTATGGAGTTGATTATCGCTATGATAGTATTGATGTGATTTATTCCCCCTTCATAGTGTAAAGGTGACAGTGTGTATGCTATGTTAGTACTCGGTCTATTTTGCAAAGATCTATTATGCTCTAAGGTTACTTAAGCATGAATATCGAATGTTGTGGAGCTTGTTAACTCCGGCATTGAGGTGCTCTAGTAGCCCTACGCAACGAATGGTGTTCATTATCAAACAAGAGTGTATGTAGCACAAATGAGAGAAGTTATTATTTATTATGCGATCAATGTTGAGAGTGTCCACTAGTGAAAGTATGATCCCTAGGCCTTGTTTCCAATACTGCAAACACCGCTTACTTACTGTTCTGTTGCATGTTTACTTGCTGCCATATTTTATTCAGATTGCTATTACCACTCATATACATCCATACTACTTGTATTTCACTATCTCTTCGCCGAACTAGTGCACCTATACATCTGACAAGTGTATTAGGTGTGTTAGGGACACAAGAGACTTCTTGTATCGTGATTGCAGGTTTGCTTGAGAGGGATATCCTTGACCTCTTCCTCCCTGAGTTCGATAAACCTTGGGTGATCCACTTAAGGGAAAACTTGCTGCTGTTCTACAAACCCCTGCTCTTGGAGGCCCAACACTGTCTACAAGAATAGAAGCACCCGTAGACATCACTGAGCGGGAATGCTGCTCGTGCTTCCAAATCCCTGAAAACCAAGTTATTCCAAAGTGTCCACCATAAATACCTATGCATGGCATTTCAAACCATTCCAAGTAATTTTTCATGTGCTACCTTTAAAACCTTCAAAGTATTTCTCAATTTGTGTCAATGTTTTATAGCTCATGAGGAAGTATGTGGTGTTTTATCTTTCAATCTTGTCGGTCAGACTTTCACCAATGGACTAGTGGCATATACATCCGCTTATCCAATAATTTTGCAAAAAGAGCTGGCGGGGTGCCCAGCCCCAATTAATTACAACTTTCATTAATAATTCTCTTCACATGTTTTGCCCTGATTTATCAGTAAGCAACTTAACTTGCAAATAGACACTCCTCCATGGTATGTGAATGTTGGAAGGCACCCTAGGATTCGGTTAGCCACGGCTTGTGTAAGCAAAGGTTGGGGGAGTGTCATCCATAATGAAACTAAAATACATGTGTAAACAAAAGAGAAGAGGGATGATCTACCTTGCTGGTAGAGATAACGTCCTTCATGGGAGCCGCTCTTGAAAGTCTGGTTGACAAGGTAGTTAGAGTACCCACTACCATTCGTTGACAACAACAAACACCTCTCAAAACAATTTTACTTCTGTTTCAAAAATGAAAAGCTCTAGCACATGTTAATCCCTGCTTCCCTCTGCGAAGGGTCAATCTTTTACTTTTATGTTGAGTCACCATCCTTTCTTTGAGCACCTTCTTGAGAGCATAATTGTCATTCTTAGTGTAATATGTTTGTCCCAGAATATGGTTAACTGTGGTATAACTTTGATGCTTTTATCTTTGATAATCTTTACTTCTAGTCTTCCCATGAACTTCAGAGGTGCCTGGGCATTTATGTTTTGCTGTACAAATACGGGCAAGCGAGATACCACTTTATCATATCTTTTTATGAGCATTGCAATCCTGCTTATAGAAGTGTTTCATGATGCTTATTATTAGTTTGTTGGTATCTTTTTCATGATTGACACAACTATTAGATGACTTTATTTGCATTTATCTTGTTATGAATTGCCTAAGTATTCGTCCATATAATGAGAATATTTACATCATATGAGCAAATGTGTTCATGAAAGTTCTTTTATCGCACTCAGTTGTTAACTGAATTGCTTGAGGACAAGCAATAAGCTAAGCTTGGGGGGAGTTGATACGTCCAAAACGTATCTACTTTCCCGAACACTTTTGCTATTGTTTTGCCTCTAATTTGTGTATTTTGGATACAACTAACACGGACTAACACTGTTTTCAGCAGAATTGCCCCGGTGTCTTATTTTTGTGCAGAAAATCAACTTTCAGGCAAATCCCCGGAAATAATTGCAAAGGGCCTATTTTTACAGAAGACACACGGAGCCAGAAGGGCGAGGCAGGGGGAGGCCCACGGCCTCCACATCATAGGCCGGCGCGGCCGGGGAGGGCGCACCGCCTTATGGTGAGGCCGCCTCGGCCAGCCCCGACGCTCCCCTTTGGACTACTTAAAGCCCTTGACCTAAAAACGCGAGGGGGTTCGACCACTTTTCCAGAAGACATCTAGAACTCCGCCACCATCGCGAGCCCAATCTCGGGATCGAAACTCCGTTCGGCACCTGCCGGACGAGGTGGAGGAGATCATCGCCACCGACTCCTCTCCATCGACCATCCATGATTCCCCCATCCATGTGTGAGTAATTCCCCCGCTGTAGGCTGAAGGGGATGGTAGGGATTGGATGAGATTGTTCATGTAATAGCCATAAGATTGTTAGTTGTTAGGGCATAGTGCCTAGTATCCGTTGTTGGTACTTTTATGATATTGTTGCAACTTTTTATGCTTAATGCTTGTCACTAGGGCCCGAGTGCCATGATTTCAGATCTGAACATGTTATTGATTCATGATGATATTCATTGTTTTATGATCTTACATGCAAGTTGTATACACATATTGCTGTCCGGAACCCGAGGCCCCAAAGTGACTGAAATTGGGACAACCGGAGGGGAAGGCTGTGATATGAGGATCACATGTGTTCACGAAGTGTTAATGCTTTGCTCCGGTACTCTATTAAAAGGAGTACCTTAATTACCAGTAGTTTCCCTAGAGGCCCGGCTGCCACCGGCTGGTAGGACAAAAGATGTTGTGCAAGTTTCTCATTGCGAGAACGTACGACTATATACGGAACACATGCCTATGGTTGTTTAGTACTTGGATACCGTTTTATTATTATCTGCAAATGCCTAGCCTTGATTATTACATGAGTTATCTTATCCATGCAGCCCGTTCATCCATCCCTATGCCTACGGTATTTTAATCCTGCTGTTTACTAAAATCACTACCTTGTCTTTAGTACCTCTGCTTATATTTTACTACTCTTGCTATAAAACTGTTGATACCGATAAACTACTGCTAGCAAGTTTGTTTCCAGGTGCAGCTGAATTGACAACTCCGCTGTTAAGACTTACAAATATTCTTTGGCTCCCCTTGTGTCGAATCAATAAATTGGGTTTTACTTCCCTCGAAGACAGTTGCGATCCCCTATACTTGTGGGTCATCACGCATCTATTTGAACATAGCTGCATGGCTGAAAGGCTTTGATGTATGAAACCTAAATAGAGCAATCCAACGAATTTCTTCAATCAGACCATCAATATCTCGAAAAATCAAGATATGTCTCCTCCTCCCCACACGGGTTGATACTTC
The DNA here is from genome assembly GCA_030979885.1 of Lolium multiflorum. Taxonomy (NCBI): domain Eukaryota; kingdom Viridiplantae; phylum Streptophyta; class Magnoliopsida; order Poales; family Poaceae; genus Lolium; species Lolium multiflorum. Next base: position 72,669 of record JAUUTY010000242.1, on the reverse strand, counting down.
CAAATCTATCCTCCAAATCTTTATCTGCGTCGATGGCCTCGGGACCACCCGCCTCATCCGTAGTCTCCACGAGCTTCTTCCTTCTTGTATCGATCTCGGCGGAGCCTCCGCTAGTGGCGGCGGCATCGGTCTGTGTTACTGCCAAACCCACCGGCGGTGGTTAAGCAACACGAAGAGCGGGAGGCTTCAAGGCTGGGGGCCCTGGTCCCTCGACGTCGTCCCGCAATGTTCCGGCACACGTCCTAGCGGTTGCAAGGGCGTGCCACCTGACCTATACCTGGTCAGGAAGGTGTTGGATTGCTTCGATTAGTTTCCTGCATGGTAGACACGTAAACATTAAATACGAGCCCGATCGGCTCTCTTGCCCTGTTGATCGGCTCAAAGAGCCGATCGCCCATGGTTTACGTCGGGCTAACGATGACATGGGGTTCCTGCTTGATCAATATAAAGTTAAACCAATCTACGACAGTTTAGGGTTTTCACCGCATGATCGGAACATCCTACGCGTAGTTGAGCCTAATAGACGCGAAAGATAATGGAAAACCAACCCTAAAAGAGGCCTAAAAACCAACGTTAAGTCAATTCCCGGAACGTCCCTCTTAGGACCAACAAACCACCTTACGCACTACTACCGGATCATTCAACCCGTTTGCAAGGCCTAACCATACAGATATTAAACCAATCCTTGAAGAATCAAGGAGCAACTATAACAGATTGGATCTACTAAATAACGAACAAGCAAGGTGCTGCCCTTACACCTAGGTAGGTATAAGGGCAGCTAGATATCGAGGGACGCATAGCTAAGCAAATATGCATAAGAAAAGCATCCATGCAAGCCCCAAAACACCTAAGATAAATAGTGCTACTCGCCATCAACAACGCTTCAGCACGAGCAACACAAGATAACGAATAAACGTGTACTGCCTAGATCGCAAGATGCGATCTAGGCACATGATTACCCGGAAGAAACCCTCGAAAGAAGGTGTGGCGATGCGCCTGGTTTGTGTTTGTTGTGAACGTGATTGTCCTCCTTTCTCGATAACCCTAGATACATATTTATAGTCCAAGGGACTTTCTAATTCGGGCGTGCACCTAACCGGGTTAAACTCTATCTTTTAATTCTAAACTAAGATACAATCTACTATATTTTACAGATACACGGGCAATCTAGCCCAAACTCTTCGCACAAGGCCGCTTCAGAGATACTCCACGTGTATATCCTTCAAGCCCATCTCCATTACGGCCCATCTCCTGATTTGGCCAAAATCTGGTGATAACACATGCCCCCTGGTTTTGGTAATGATAATTTCAAAACCACTATAGAGTTTCCTTCGAAGGGTCATGTCGTGGCAGAGCAGAACCGTCGCAGTATTCTTCATCATGACGCCTTGCCTTCTCAACTTCTCTGCACGATTTGACAGTTTTGGCACCACGTCCTCGGGAACCGCTGCAGCATTGAATCATCTCCACTATATCGCCTCTATTTTAACCGCATCCTGCAGTTCATTCTTCATCCCCTTCGCATTAGCACTCCAAAAGCCCTCCTCTGCCACCATGTCTTCTTCTTCTTCTTCTTCTTCTTCCTCTTCCGCTTCATCGGGTCTTTCCCTCCAGTCCTCCCCCTCCCGCGAGCCGACGCCGGAGTGGGTCCCGATGGCGGACCACATTCGCCGCGCCCTAGAAGACGGGGACGAGGCCAGCCACGACTTCTCCGTTTGGTCCGAGGACGACAAGTCCTCAACCGACGGGGAAAGTGACCTCCGTTTCCTCGCCGACGGGGAAACGGAAGAGGAGAGCGAGGACGATCGCTTCTCCTGGGACGACTTCACCTCCTTCGAGGAGGAGGAGGTGGAAGAAGATGAGGAGGACGATACCTCCTCCGACGAGCCGCCGGCCAAGTGCTTCGCCCCTGGCGGGAAACCTCGGCGACTTCGTCGGCAGCGCCGACGAGGAGGACGAGGACAACGAAGGCTCTGCCGGCGGCGCGGCGCGGCAGCAGACGAGCCGCCGAGTAGTCCGATAGCGGCGGCGGACGGCGGCGACGAGCAACGACGGCCCATAGATAGGATCCTTAGTATAGGATCAGTAGTAGTAGATGGGGCAATGTATCCCCTAGTTCTTCCTTTTGAGAGCAATCAGCTTTTTTATGTAAGAAATCCCATTATCAATGAAGAACTTCCTTTAATTTGATTTTGCCGATTTCCTTTGTGCTAATTTAGCCGATTTCCCCTCATATTGACTTTGCCGATTGTCAACTTGGTCAATGCTCAATGAGCCGATAGCATCGTATCGGCTTTTCACCATCAGACGCCCATAAAGCCAATCTGATAACCAATTTAGACAGGCTCAAGCAAACAATCCTCAGACTTAGACAATAACTTGATACTTGACCATGATGTTTTGTACCTCTAAAGTCGATGACTGCGCATCGGCTGTTTTTATTCTAAAATCGATGTACGTGCATATTTGTTTAAAAATTTAAATTTTTTTTACTGGCCGATCTCGTGTATCGGCCTCCATACTTTACTGTCCATCGTCCCACATACTGGGGAAATATTTCTTGAGATGTTGGCCATTGACAGCTACTGGGAACTTCACACCATCCAATTGCTCGAGCATGTATGCATTACCCTTTAGAACTTGGTCTACTTTATATGGGCCGTGCCAATTTGGAGACCATTTACCATACATTTTGTCCTTAGTCCCCAACGGCAATACTGCTTCCCATACCAGATCACCAACCTGGAACTCCTTTGGCTTCACCTTCTTATTATATGCGCGAGCCACCTTGGCTTTATTCTCCTTGATTTTCTCAAGTGACCAAAGTCTAAGTTCCATCGCATCCTCAATGTTGTCACTCATCAGGGCTGCATATTCTTCAGTAGTTAAATCATTCTGGAATGTAATCCTTCTCGAACCAGCCTTGATTTCCCAGGGTAACACAGCTTCTTGTCCATAGACCAGATGGTATGGCGAGGTTTTTATTGATCCATGACACGACATGCGATAAGCCCATAACGCTTCTGACAATACCTCGTGCCAACGTCTAGGATGCTCGTCGATCTTCCGTTTAATCAGCTTGATCAGACTTTTGTTGGACGCTTCAGCCTGTCCATTTGCTTGAGCATAATATGGAGACGATCGGATCAGCTTGATTCCCATATCCTCGCAGAATTTTCTAAACTCCTTAGAAACGAAGACCGAACCTCCATCGGTCGTGATAGTCTGGGGAATTCCGAATCTGTGAATAACTGCTCCCTCACGAAATCGACAACATCTGACGCCCACTGCCTTCATAGGGACGGCCTCTACCCATTTAGTAAAATAATCTGTAATGGCCAGAACCCATACATGGCCTTTGCTCGAAGGAGGATGTATCTTGCCGATCATATCCATGCCCCACCCTCGGAACGGCCACGGCTTGATGATAGGATTCATTGCTGATGCAGGCACCATCTGAATGCTCCCAAACTTCTGACATGCTTGACACCCTTTATAGTACTTGAAACAATCTTCAAGCATGGTGGGCCAATAAAATCCCGATCGCCTGATCAGCCACTTCATCTTATGAGCCGATTGGTGAGTTCCACAGGCACCTTCATGCACCTCGTGCAAGAGCCGATTGGACTCGGCCGGTCCCAAACATTTGAGAAGTAACTCTTCCAAAGTCCTGTAGAACATGTCATCGCCGATCAGGACGTACTTCATGGCCCTGTATCTTATCCGTTTAGGTGCCCCCGAGCCGGATCTTTCAAGTAATTGAAGATATCGGCTCTCCAATCATCGGGTTCCATGAGCTGCACCTGAAAATCGGCTCCATCTACCACGTCTTTGTATCCTGACGCTGTTTGCGCGAGGTCGTTCGCCTCGGTATTTTGCGACCTTGGGATCCAATGGAAGTTGATATACCTGAACTGTGCCATCAGCTCACGGCATTGCATCCATAATGGGAAGAGCAACTCGCTCTCACACTTATACTCCTCCGTGAGTTGAGAAATCACCAATTTGGAGTCCCCAAAGATCTCAACTGCCTCTGCCCCAGCGTCCAATAGCAACTCCATTCCCTTGCACATTGCTTCATACTCAGCAACATTGTTGGTGCAAGGGGTAGATATCCTGATAGAGAAGGAATAAGTTGCCCCCCGAGGCGACACGAGTAGCACGCCGATGCCGCACCCATCTTCACAGACCGATCCATCGAAAAACATGGTCCATGCACGCACAGATAGTGCTGCGACGTCCGTGTTGATTCGTTCAGCAATAAGATCGGCCAGCGCTTGTCCTTTGACTGCTTTCGCAGGCTGATACCGGATATCAAATTCCGATAAAGCAAACATCCATTTGCCAAGTCGGCCTTTCAACACAGGAGCCGACAGCATATGCTTGATGACATCCGATTTGCATATGACGATGATTTCTGCTTTCAGCAAGATGTGCTGAATCTTGGTGCAGGTGAAGTACAGGCAGACTTATCGATCTCGAGGTACCTCGTTTTTGCATCCAACATCCTTCGCTGAGGTAGAAGACCACTTTTTCCAGACCATCATAAACCTGCACCACTGACACAATGGAAGTGTCACCACAGGTAGACGTAGAAGTGGTCTTCTTGCTGCGGTGGAACCAACACAGTGGCTTTGTTAAGTACTCCTTAATATCGTCAAATGCTTTCTGTTGCTCAGCGAAACTCCTCATCAGACTTGATTTTGACCAATCCCATAAATGGCTCGATTCGTCCTGACAGGTTGGAGATAAACCTTCTGACGAAATTGATTTTGCCGATGAGACACTGGAGCTCCTTTTTCGTGGTGGGTGGCTTCATCGTTCGCACTGCTGATGCGCGTAGATGTACACGTCCGTTGGGAACCCCAAGAGGAAGGTATGATGCGCACAGTGGCAAGTTTCCCTCAGAAAGAAACCAAGGTTGATCGAACCAGGAGGAGCCAAGAAGCACGTTGAAGGTTGATGGTGGCGAAATGTGATGCGGCGCAACAACAGGGATTCCGGCGCCAACGTGGAATCTGCACAACAAAACCAAAGTACTTTGCCCCAACGAAACAGTGAGGTTGTCAATCTCACCGGCTGCTGTAACAAAGGATTAAACGTATCGAGTGGAAGATGATTGTTTGCAAGAAAATAGTAAAACACAAGTAGATTGTATGCTATGTAAAGAATAGGACCGGGGTCCACAGTTCACTAGAGGTGTCTCTCCCATAAGATAAAAGCATGTTGGGTGAACAAATTACAGTCGGGCAATTGACAAATAGAGAAGGGCATAACAATGCATATACATGATATGATAAATATAGTGAGATTTAATTGGGCATTACGACAAAGTACATAGACCGCCATCCAACTGCATCTATGCCTAAAAAGTCCACCTTCAGGTTATCATCCGAACCCCATTCAGTATTAAGTTGCTAAGCAACAGACAATTGCATTAAGTATGGTGCGTAATGTAATCGACAACTACATCCTTAGACATAGAATCAATGTTTTATCCCTAGTGGCAACACATCACAACCTTAGAACCTACTGTCACGATCCCAGGTGTCAATGAAGGCATGAACCCACTATCGAGCATAAATACTCCCTCTTGGAGTTAAGAGCAAAAACTTGGCCAGAGCCTCTACTAATAACGGAGAGCATGCAAGATCATAAACAACACATAAACAATAGATTGATAATCACCATAACATAGCATTCTCTATTCATCGGATCCCGACAAACACAACATATAGTATTACAGATAGATGATCTTGATCATGTTAGGCAGCTCACAAGATCCAACAATGAAGCACAACAAGGAGAAGACGACCATCTAGCTACTGCTATGGACCCATGGTCCAGGGGTGAACTACTCACTCATCACTCCGGAGGCGATCATGGGGATGAAGAGTCCTCCGGGAGATGAATCCCCTCTCGGCGGGTGCGGAGGCGATCTCCTGAATCCCCCGAGATGGGATTCGCGGCGGCGGCGTCTCTGGAAGGTTTTCCGTATCGTGGCTCTCGGTACTGGGGTTTTCGCGACGGAGGCTTTAAGTAGGCGGAAGGGTAGGTCGGGGGCTCACGAGGGCCCAGATGACAGGGCCGCGGGCCGGCCGCGCCGCGTGGTCCAGCCACCTCGTGGCCCACTTTGTTATCTCTTCGGTCTTCGGAAGCTTCGTGCAAAAATAGGACCCTGGGCGAAGATTTCGTCCAATTCCGTGAATATTTCCTTACTAGGATTTCAAACCAAAAACAAAAAACAACGGCTCTTCGGCATCTTGTTAATAGGTTAGTTCCGGAAAATGCATAAATATGACATATAATGTGCATAAAACATGTAGGTATCATCAATAAAGTAGCATGGAACATAAGAAATTATCGATACGTTGGAGACGTATCAGCATCCCCAAGCTTAGTTCTGCTCGTCCCGAGCAGGTAAAACGATAACAAAGATAATTTCTGAAGTGACATGCCATCATAATCTTGATCATACTATTTGTAAACATATGTAATGAATGCAGCGATCAAAACAAAGGTAATGACATGAGTAAACAAGTGAATAATATAGCAAAGACTTTTCATGAATAGTACTTCAAGACAAGCATCAATAAGTCTTGCATAAGAGTTAACTCATAAAGCAATAAATCAAAGTAAAGGTGTTGAAGCAACACATAGGAAGATTAAGTTTCAGCGGTTGCTTTCAACTTATAACATGTATATCTCATGGATATTGTCAACATAAAGTAATATAACAAGTGCAATATGCAAGTATGTAGGAATCAATGCACAGTTCACACAAGTGTTTGCTTCTTAAGGTGGAAGGAGATAGGTAAACTGACTCAACAATAAAAGTAAAAGAAAGGTCCTTCAAAGAGGAAAGCATCGATTGCTGTATTTGTGCTAGAGCTTTTATTTTGAAAACATGAAACAATTTTGTCAACGGTAGTAATAAAGCATATGAGTTATGTAAATTATATCTTACAAGTTGCAAGCCTCATGCATAGTGTACTAATAGTGTCCGCACCTCGTCCTACTTAGCTTGGACTACCGGATCTTTGCATGCCATGTTTCAACCAAGTGTCACAAAGGGGTACCTCCATGCCGCCTGTACAAAGGTCTAAGGAGAAAGCTCGCATTTTGGATTTCTCGCTTTTGATTATTCTCAACTTAGACATCCATACCGGGACAACATGGACAACAGATAATGGACTCCTCTTAAATGCATAAGCATGTAGCAATGATTATTATTCTCATATGAGATTGAGGATATATGTCCAAAACTGAAACTTCAACCATGATTCATGGCTTTAGTTAGCGGCCCAATGTTCTTCTCTAACAATTTTGCATGCTCCAACCACTAAAATGATAGATCCTTCAGACAAGACGGACATGCATAGCAACTCACATGATATTCAACAATAGTTGATGGCGTTCCCCAGAAGCATGGTTATCGCACAACAAGCAACTTAATAAAATATAAAGTGCATAAGTACATATTCAATACTACGATAGTTTTTAAGGCTATTTTGTCCCATGAGCTATATATTGCAAAGGTGAATGATGGAATTTTAAAGGTAGCACTCAAGCAATTTACTTTGGAATGGCGGAGAAATACCATGTAGTAGGTAGGTATGGTGGACACAAATGGCATAGTAGTTGGCTCAAGGATTTTGGATGCATGAGAAGTATTCCCTCTCGATACAAGGTTTAGGCTAGCAAGGTTATTTGAAGCAAACTCAAGGATGAACCGGTGCAGCAAAACTCACATAAAAGACATATTGTAAACATTATAAGACTCTACACCGTCTTCCTTGTTGTTCAAAACTCAATACTAGATATTATCTAGACCTTAGAGAGACCAAATATGCAAATCAAATTTTAGCAAGCTCTATGTATTTCTTCATTAATGGGTGCAAAGCATATGATGCAAGAGCTTAAACATGAGCACAACAATTGCCAAGTATCACATTATCCAAGACATTTTAGAATTACTACATGTAACATTTTCCAATTCCAACCATATAACAATTTAACGAAGAAGAAACTTCGCCTTGAACATTATGAGTAAAGCCTAAGGACATATTTGTCCATATGCAACAGCGGAGCGTGTCTCTCTCCCACAAAGTGAATGCTAGGATCCATTTTATTCAAACAAAAACAAAAACAAACCGACGCTCCAAGTAAAGAACACAAGATGTGACTGAATAAAAATATAGTTTCAGGGGAGGAACCTGATGATGTTGTCGATGAAGAAGGGGATGCCTTGGGCATCCCCAAGCTTAGAAGCTTGAGTCTTCTTAAAATATGCAGGGGTGAACCACGGGGCATCCCCAAGCTTAGAGCTTTCACTCCTCTTGATCAAAGTATATCATACTCCTCTCTTGACCCTTGAAAACTTCCTTCACACCAAACTTCAAGCAAACTCATTAGAGGGTTAGTGCACAATTAATAATTCACATGTTCAGAGGTGGCACAATCATTCTTTACACTTCTGGACATTGCATAAAGCTACTGGACATTAATGGATCAAAGAAATGAATCCAACATAGCAAAAGAGGCAATGCGAAATAAAAGGCAGAATCTGTCAAAAACAGAACAGTCCGTAAAGACGAATTTAAAGCTGGCACCAGACTTGCTCAAATGGAAAAACTCAAAACTAATGAAAGTTGCGTACATATCTGAGGATCACGCTCGTAAATTGGCAGATTTTTTCGAAATTTCTACAGAGAACTGTGCCCAGATTCGTGACAGACAGCAATGCTGTTTCTGCGCAGCGATCCCAAATATAACATCAACTTTGACATAGAAATTTTACTTGGCACAAAAACATGATAAGGAGAGGTTGCTACAGTAGTAAACAACTTCCAAGACTCAACAAAACAAAAAATTGCTGTAGTAAAAACATGGGTTGTCTCCCATAAGCGCTTTTCTTTAACGCCTTTCAGCTAGGCGCAGAAAGTGCAAATCAAGTAACATCGAGAGTAGAAGCATCAACATCATAACTTGTTCTAATAATAGAATCAAAAGGCAACTTCATTATCTTTCTAGGGAAGTGTTCCATACCTTTCTTGAGAGGAAATTGATATTTAATATTACCTTCCCTCATATCAATAAGCACCAACGGTTCGAAGAAAAGGTCTTCCCAACACAATAGGACAAGATGCATTGCATTCGATATCCAAGACAACAAAATCAACGGGGACAAGGTTATTGTTAACCGTAATGTGCACATTATCAATCCTCCCCAAAGGTTTCTTTTTAACATTATCGGCAAGATTAACATCCAAATAACAATTCTTCAATGGTGGCAAGTCAAGCATATCATAAATCTTTTTAGGCATAACAAATACTTGCACCAAGATCACATAAAGCATTACATTCAAAGTCATTGAATTTCATTTTAATGATGGGCTCCCAACCATCTTCTAACTTTCTAGGAATAGAAGTTTCAAGTTTTAGTTTCTCTTCTCTAGCTTTTATGAGAGCATTTGTAATATGTTTTGTAAAGGCTAAATTTATAGCACTAGCATTAGGACTTTTAGCAAGTTTTTGTAAGAACTTTATAACTTCAGAGATGTGGCAATCATCAAAGTCTAAATCATTATGAGCTACAGCAATTGGATCATTGTTCCCAAGGTTGGAAAAAATTTCAGCAGTTTTATCACAAGCAGTTTCAGCAGTTTTAGCAATTTCAGGCAGTTTTGTACGCTTTGCACTAGGAGTAGAAACATTGCCAACACCAATTATTTTACCATTGATAGTAGGAGGTGCAGCAACATGTGAAGAATTAGCATTACTAGTGGTGGTAATAGTCCAAATTTTAGCTACATTATTCTCTTTAGCTAGTTTTTCATTTTCTTCTCTATCCCACCTAGCACGCAGTTCAGCCATTAATCTTATATTCTCATTAATTCTAACTTGGATGGCATTTGCTGTAGTAGTAATCTTATTATCAATATCATTATTAGGCATAACTTTCAATTTTAAAAGATTAACATCAGAGGCAAGTCTATCAACTCTAGAAGCAATAATATCAATTTTATCAAGCTTTTCCTCAACAGATTTGTTAAAAGCAGTTTGTGTACTAATAAATTCTTTAAGCATGGCTTCAAGACCAGAGGGTACACTCCTATTATTGTTGTAAGAATTCCCATAAGAATTACCATAACCATTACCATTAGCAGAAGGATATGGCCTATAGTTATTACCAGAGTTGTTCCTATAAGCATTGTTGTTGAAATTATTATTTTTAATGAAATTCACATCAACATTTTCTTCTTGAGCAACCAATGAAGCTAAAGGAACATTATTTGGATCAACATTAGATCTACCATTCACAAGCATAGACATAATCACATCAATCTTATCATTCAAGGAAGAGGTTTCTTCAACAGAATTTACCTTCTTACCTTGTGGAGCTCTTTCCGTGTGCCATTCAGAGTAATTTATCATCATATCATCAAGAAGTTTTGTAGCCGCCCCCAAAGTGATGGATGATGGCGTGTAACTCACACGTTCGTTGGGAACCCCAAGAGGAAGGTATGATGCGCACAGTAGCAAGTTTTCCCTCAGAAAGAAACCAAGGTTTAATCGAACCAGTAGGAGCCAAGAAGCACGTTGAAGGTTGATGGTCGCGAAATGTGATGCGGCGCAACACCAGGGATTCCGGCGCCAACGCGGAACCTGCACAACACAACCAAGTACTTTGTCCCAACGAAACAGTGAGGTTGTCAATCTCACCGGCTTGCTGTAACAAAGGATTAAACGTATCGAGTGGAAGATGTTTGCAAAGAAAACAAAACACAATTGCAGTAGATTGTATGCTATGTAAAGAATAGGACCGGGGTCCACAGTTCACTAGAGGTGTCTCTCCCATAAGATAAAGGCATGTTGGGTGAACAAATTACGTCGGGCAATTGACAAATAGAGAAAGGCATAACAATGCATATACATGATATGATAAATATAGTGAGATTTAATTGGGCATTACGACAAAGTACATAGACCGCCATCCAACTGCATCTATGCCTAAAAAGTCCACCTTCAGGTTATCATCCGAACCCCCTCCAGTATTAAGTTGCAAAGCAACAGACAATTGCATTAAGTATGGTGTGTAATGTAATCAACAACTACATCCTTAGACATAGCATCAATGTTTTATCCCTAGTGGCAACACATCCACAACCTTAGAACTTTCTGTCACTGTCCCAGATTCAATGGAGGCATGAACCCACTATCGAGCATAAATACTCCCTCTTGGAGTTAAGAGTAAAAACTTGGCCAGAGCCTCTACTAATAACGGAGAGCATGCAAGATCATAAACAACACATGAACAATAGATTGATAATCACCATAATCATAGTACTCTCTATCCATCGGATCCCGACAAACACAACATATAGAATTACATATAGATGATCTTGATCATGTTAGGCAGCTCACAAGATCCAACAATTAAGCACAACAAGGAGAAGACGACCATCTAGCTACTGCTATGGACCCATGGTCCAGGGGTGGACTACTCACTCATCACTCCGGAGGCGACCATGGCGGTGTAGAGTCCTCCCGGAGATGAATCCCCTCTCCGGCAGGTGCCGGAGGCGATCTCCAGAATCCCCGAGATGGGATTCGCGGCGGCGCGCTCTCGTAAGGTTTTCCGTATCGTGGCTCTCGGTATTGGGGGTTTCGCGACGGAAGCTTTAAGTAGGCGAGGGTCAACGCGGGGGCCACACGAGGGGCCCAGGGGGTAGGTCGGCGCGGCCAGGGCTTGGGCCGCGCCGGCCTCTGGCCGCCTCGTGGCCCCACTTCGTTATCTCTTCGGTCTCTGGAAGCTCGTGCAAAAATAGGACCCTGGGCGAAAGTTTCGTCCAATTCCGAGAATATTTCTTTACTAGGATTTCTGAAACCAAAAACAGAAAACACAACTGGCTCTTCGGCATCTTGTTAATAGGTTAGTTCCAGAAAATGCATAAATATGACATATAATGTGCATAAAACATGTAGGTATCATCAATAAAGTAGCATGGAACATAAGAAATTATCGATACGTTGGAGACGTATCAGCATCCCCAAGCTTAGTTCTGCTCGTCCCGAGCAGGTAAAACGATAACAAAGATAATTTCTGAAGTGACATGCCATCATAATCTTGATCATACTATTTGTAAACATATGTAATGAATGCAGCGATCAAAGCAAAGGTAATGACATGAGTAAACAACTGAATCATAAAGCAAAGACTTTTCATGAATAGTACTTCAAGACAAGCATCAATAAGTCTTGCATAAGAGTTAACTCATAAAGCAATAAATCAAAGTAAAGGTGTTGAAGCAACACATAGGAAGATTAAGTTTCAGCGGTTGCTTTCAACTTATAACATGTATATCTCATGGATATTGTCAACATAAAGTAATATAACAAGTGCAATATGCAAGTATGTAGGAATCAATGCACAGTTCACACAAGTGTTTGCTTCTTAGGTGGAAGGAGATAGGTAAACTGACTCAACAATAAAAGTAAAAGAATGGTCCTTCAATGAGGAAAGCATCGATTGCTGTATTTGTGCTAGAGCTTTTATTTTGAAAACATGAAACAATTTTGTCAACGGTAGTAATAAAGCATATGAGTTATGTAAATTATATCTTACAAGTTGCAAGCCTCACGCATAGTATACTAATAGTGCCCGCACCTCGTCCTACTTAACTTGGACTACCGGATCTTCGCATGCCATGTTTCAACCAAGTGTCACAAAGGGGTACCTCCATGCCGCCTGTACAAAGGTCTAAGGAGAATGCTCGCATTTCGGATTTCTCGCTTTTGATTATTCTCAACTTAGACATCCATACCGGGACAACATGGACAACAGATAATGGACTCCTCTTAAATGCATAAGCATGTAGCAAAGTTATTATTCTCATATGAGATTGAGGATATATGTCCAAAACTGAAACTTCCACCATGATTCATGGCTTTAGTTAGCGGCCCAATGTTCTTCTCTAACAATTTTGCATGCTCCAACCACTAAAATGATAGACCTTCAGACAAGACGGACATGCATAGCAACTCACATGATATTCAACAATAGTTGATGGCGTTCCCCAGAAGCATGGTTATCGCACAACAAGCAACTTAATAAAATATAAAGTGCATAAGTACATATTCAATACTACGATAGTTTTTAAGGCTATTTTGTCCCATGAGCTATATATTGCATAGGTGGATGATGGAATTTTAAAGGTAGCACTCAAGCAATTTACTTTGGAATGGCGGAGAAATACCATGTAGTAGGTAGGTATGGTGGACACAAATGGCATAGTAGTTGGCTCAAGGATTTTGGATGCATGAGAAGTATTCCCTCTCGATACAAGGTTTAGGCTAGCAAGGTTATTTGAAGCAAACTCAAGGATGAACCGGTGCAGCAAAACTCACATAAAAGACATATTGTAAACATTATAAGACTCTACACCGTCTTCCTTGTTGTTCAAAACTCAATACTAGATATTATCTAGACTCTAGAGAAACCAAATATGCAAATCAGATTTTAGCAAGCTCTATGTATTTCTTCATTAATGGGTGCAAAGTATATGATGCAAGAGCTTAAACATGAGCACAACAATTGCCAAGTATCACATTATCCAAGACATTTTAGAATTACTACATGTAGCATTTTCCAATTCCAACCATATAACAATTTAACGAAGAAGAAACTTCGCCTTGAACATTATGAGTAAAGCCTAAGGACACATGTGTCCATATGCAACAGCGGAGCGTGTCTCTCTCCCACAAAGTGAATGCTAGGATCCATCTTATTCAAACAAAAACAAAAACAAAAACAAACCGACGCTCCAAGCAAAGAACAAAAGATGTGATTGAATAAAAATATAGTTTCAGGGGAGGAACCCGATGATGTTGTCGATGAAGAAGGGGATGCCTTGGGCATCCCCAAGCTTAGACGCTTGAGTCTTCTTAAAATATGCAGGGGTGAACCACGGGGGCATCCCCAAGCTTAGAGCTTTCACTCCTCTTGATCATAGTATATCATACTCCTCTCTTGACCCTTGAAAACTTCCTTCACACCAAACTTCAAGCAAACTCATTAGAGGGTTAGTGCACAATTAATAATTCACACATTCAGAGGTGACACAATCATTATTTTCACTTCTGGACATTGCATAATGCTACTGGACATTAGTGGATCAAAGAAATAAATCCAACATAGCAAAAGAGGCAATGCGAAATAAAAGGCAGAATCTGTCAAAAACAGAACAGTCCGTAAAGACGAATTTAGAAATGGCACCAGACTTGCTCAAATGGAAAAACTCAAAACTAATGAAAGTTGCGTACATATCTGAGGATCACGCTCGTAAATTGGCAGATTTTTTCGAATTTTCTACAGAGAATTGTGCCCAGATTCGTGACAGACAGCAATGCTGTTTCTGCGCAGCAATCCCAAATATAACATCAACTTTGACATAGAAACTTTACTTGGCACAAAAACATGATAAGGAGAGGTTGCTACAGTAGTAAACAACTTCCAAGACTCAACAAAACAAAAAATTGCTGTAGGTAAAAACATGGGTTGTCTCCCATAAGCGCTTTTCTTTAACGCCTTTCAGCTAGGCGCAGAAAGTGCAAATCAAGTAACATCGAGAAGAAGCAAACATCATAGCTTGTTCTAATAATAGAATCAAAAGGCAAATTCATTCTCTTTCTAGGGAAGTGTTCCATACCTTTCTTGAGAGGAAATTGATATTTAATATTACCTTCCCTCATATCAATAACAGCACCAACAGTTCGAAGAAAAGGTCTTCCCAACACAATTGGACAAGATGCATTGCATTCGATATCCAAGACAACAAAATCAACGGGGACAAGGTTATTGTTAACCGTAATATGCACATTATCAATCCTCCCCAAAGGTTTCTTTTTAACATTATCGGCAAGATTAACATCCAAATAACAATTCTTCAATGGTGGCAAGTCAAGCATATCATAAATCTTTTTAGGCATAACAGAAATACTTGCACCAAGATCACATAAAGCATTACATTCAAAGTCATTGAATTTCATTTTAATGATGGGCTCCCAACCATCTTCTAACTTTCTAGGAATAGAAGTTTCAAGTTTTAGTTTCTCTTCTCTAGCTTTTATGAGAGCATTTGTAATATGTTTTGTAAAGGCTAAATTTATAGCACTAGCATTAGGACTTTTAGCAAGTTTTTGTAAGAACTTTATAACTTCAGAGATGTGGCAATCATCAAAATCTAAATCATTATGAGCTACAGCAATGGGATCATTGTTCCCAAGGTTGGAAAAAATTTCAGCAGTTTTATCACAAGCAGTTTCAGCAGTTTTAGCAATTTCAGGCAGTTTTGTTCGCTTTGCACTAGGAGTAGAAACATTGCCAACACCAATTATTTTACCATTGATAGTAGGAGGTGCAGCAACATGTGAAGAATTAGCATTACTAGTGGTGGTAATAGTCCAAACTTTAGCTACATTATTCTCTTTAGCTAGTTTTTCATTTTCTTCTCTATCCCACCTAGCACGCAGTTCAGCCATTAATCTTATATTCTCATTAATTCTAACTTGGATGGCATTTGCTGTAGTAGTAATCTTATTATCAATATCATTATTAGGCATAACTTTCAATTTTAAAAGATTTACATCAGAGGCAAGCCTATCAACTCTAGAAGCAATAGTATCAATTTTATCAAGCTTTTCCTCAACAGATTTGTTAAAAGCAGTTTGTGTACTAATAAATTCTTTAAGCATAGCTTCAAGACCAGGGGGTACATTCCTATTATTGTTGTAAGAATTCCCATAAGAATTACCATAACCATTACCATTAGCAGAAGGATATGGCCTATAGTTATTACCAGAGTTGTTCCTATAAGCATTGTTGTTGAAATTATTATTTTTAATGAAATTCACATCAACATTTTCTTCTTGAGCAACCAATGAAGCTAAAGGAACATTATTAGGATCAACATTAGATCTATCATTAACAAGCATAGACATAATCACATCAATCTTATCACTCAAGGAAGAGGTTTCCTCAACAGAATTTACCTTCTTACCTTGTGGAGCTCTTTCCGTGTGCCATTCAGAGTAATTTATCATCATATCATCAAGAAGTTTTGTAGCCGCCCCCAATGTGATGGACATAAAGGTACCTCCAGCAGCTGAATCCAATAAATTCCGCGAAGAAAAATTTAGTCCTGCATAGAAGGTTTGGATGATCATCCAAGTAGTCAGTCCATGGGTTGGGCAATTCTTTACCAAAGTTTTCATTCTCTCCCAAGCTTGAGCAACATGTTCAGTATCTAATTGCTTAAAATTCATTATGCTACTTCTCAAAGATATAATTTTAGCGGGAGGATAATATCTACCAATAAAAGCATCCTTGCATTTAGTCCATGAATCAATACTATTCTTAGGCAAAGATAGCAACCAATCTTTAGCTCTTCCTCTTAATGAGAAAGGAAACACTTTCAATTTAATAATATCACCATCTACATCTTTATACTTTTGCATTTCACAAAGTTCAACAAAATTATTGAGATGGGCAGCAGCATCATCAGAACTAGCACCAGAAAATTGATCTCTCATGACAAGATTTAGTAAAGCAGGTTTAATTTCAAAGAATTCTGCTGTAGTAGCAGGTGGAGCAATAGGTGTGCATAGGAAATCATTATTATTTGCATTTGTGAAGTCACACAATTTAGTATTTTCAGGGGTATTCATTTTAGCAAAGGTAAATAAAACAAACTAGATAAAGTAAATGCAAGTAACTAATTTTTTTGTGTTTTCGATATAGAGAGCAAAGCAGTAAATAAAGTAAAACTAGCAACTAATTTTTTTGTATTTTGATTTAGTGCAGCAAACAAAGTAGTAAATAAAATAAAGCAAGACAAAAACAAAGTAAAGAGATTGAGAAGTGGAGACTCCCCTTGCAGCGTGTCTTGATCTCCCCGGCAACGGCGCCAAAAAGAGCTTGATGGCGTGTAACTCACACGTTCGTTGGGAACCCCAAGAGGAAGGTATGATGCGCACGGTAGCAAGTTTTCCCTCAGAAAGAAACCAAGGTTTAATCGAACCAGTAGGAGCCAAGAAGCACGTTGAAGGTTGATGGTCGCGAAATGTGATGCGGCGCAACAGGGATTCCGGCGCCAACGCGGAACCTGCACAACACAACCAAGTACTTTGTCCCAACGAAACAGTGAGGTTGTCAATCTCACCGGCTTGCTGTAACAAAGGATTAAACGTATCGAGTGGAAGATGTTTGCAAAGAAAACAGTAAACACAATTGCAGTAGATTGTATGCTATGTAAAGAATAGGACCGGGGTCCACAGTTCACTAGAGGTGTCTCTCCCATAAGATAAAGGCATGTTGGGTGAACAAATTACAGTCGGGCAATTGACAAATAGAGAAAGGCATAACAATGCATATACATGATATGATAAATATAGTGAGATTTAATTGGGCATTACGACAAAGTACATAGACCGCCATCCAACCGCATCTATGCCTAAAAAGTCCACCTTCAGGTTATCATCCGAACCCCCTTATTAAGTTGCAAAGCAACAGACAATTGCATTAAGTATGGTGCGTAATGTAATCAACAACTACATCCTTAGACATAGCATCAATGTTTTATCCCTAGTGGCAACACATCCACAACCTTAGAACTTTCTGTCACTGTCCCAGATTCAATGGAGGCATGAACCCACTATCGAGCATAAATACTCCCTCTTGGAGTTAAGAGTAAAAACTTGGCCAGAGCCTCTACTAATAACGGAGAGCATGCAAGATCATAAACAACACATGAACAATAGATTGATAATCACCATAATCATAGTACTCTCTATCCATCGGATCCCGACAAACACAACATATAGAATTACATATAGATGATCTTGATCATGTTAGGCAGCTCACAAGATCCAACAATTAAGCACAACAAGGAGAAGACGACCATCTAGCTTGCTATGGACCCATGGTCCAGGGGTGGACTACTCACTCATCACTCCGGAGGCGACCATGGCGGTGTAGAGTCCTCCGGGAGATGAATCCCCTCTCCGGCAGGGTGCGGGAGGCGATCTCCAGAATCCCCGAGATGGGATTCGCGGCGGCGGCGTCTGTAAGGTTTTCCGTATCGTGGCTCTCGGTATTGGGGTTTCGCGACGGAAGCTTTAAGTAGGCGGAGGGTCACGCGGGGGCCACACGAGGCCCGGGGGTAGGTCGGCGGCCGGGGGCTTGGGCCGCGCCGGCCACCCTACGGCCGCCTCGTGGCCCCACTTCGTTATCTCTTCGGTCTTCTAGAAGCTTCGTGCAAAATAGGACCCTGGGCGAAAGTTTCGTCCAATTCCGAGAATATTTCTTTACTAGGATTTCTGAAACCAAAAACAGCAGCAGAAAACAGCAACTGGCTCTTCGGCATCTTGTTAATAGGTTAGTTCCAGAAAATGCATAAATATGACATATAATGTGCATAAAACATGTAGGTATCATCAATAAAGTAGCATGGAACATAAGAAATTATCGATACGTTGGAGACGTATCAATGGACATAAAGGTACCTCCAGCAGCTGAATCCAATAAATTCCGCGAAGAAAAATTTAGTCCTGCATAGAAGGTTTGGATGATCATCCAAGTAGTCAGTCCATGGGTTGGGCAATTCTTTACCAAAGTTTTCATTCTCTCCCATGCTTGAGCAACATGTTCAGTATCTAATTGCTTAAAATTCATTATGCTACTTCTCAAAGATATAATTTTAGCGGGAGGATAATATCTACCAATAAAAGCATCCTTACATTTAGTCCATGAATCAATACTATTCTTAGGCAAAGATAGCAACCAATCTTTAGCTCTTCCTCTTAATGAGAAAGGAAACACTTTCAATTTAATAATATCACCATCTACATCCTTATACTTTTGCATTTCACAAAGTTCAACAAAATTATTGAGATGGGCAGCAGCATCATCAGAACTAACACCAGAAAATTGATCTCTCATGACAAGATTTAGTAAAGCAGGTTTAATTTCAAAGAATTCTGCTGTAGTAGCAGGTGGAGCAATAGGTGTGCATAGGAAATCATTATTATTTGCATTTGTGAAGTCACACAACTTAGTATTTTAAGGGGTATTCATTTTAGCAATAGTAAATAAAACAAACTAGATAAAGTAAATGCAAGTAACTAATTTTTTTGTGTTTTTGATATAGAGAGCAAGACAGTAAATAAAGTAAAACTAGCAACTAATTTTTGTGTGTTTTGTTTAGGTGCAGCAAACAAAGTAGTAAATAAAATAAAGCAAGACAAAAACAAAGTAAAGAGATTGAGAAGTGGAGACTCCCCTTGCAGCGTGTCTTGATCTCCCCGCAACGGCGCGAAAAACAGGCTTGATGCGCGTAGATGTACACGTCCGTTGGGAACCCCAAGAGGAAGGTATGATGCGCACGGTGGCAAGTTTTCCCTCAGAAAGAAACCAAGGTTGATCGAACCAGGAGGAGCCAAGAAGCACGTTGAAGGTTGATGGTGGCGAAATGTGATGCGGCGCAACAACGGGGATTCCGGCGCCAACGTGGAATCCACACACAAAACCAAAGTACTTTGTCCCAACGAAGCAGTGAGGTTGTCAATCTCACCGGCTTGCTGTAACAAAGGATTAAACGTATCGAGTGGAAGATGATTGTTTGCAAGAAAATAGTAAAACACAATTGTAGTAGATTGTATGCTATGTAAAGAATAGGACCGGGGTCCACAGTTCACTAGAGGTGTCTCTCCCATAAGATAAAAGCATGTTGGGTGAACAAATTACGGTCGGGCAATTGACAAATAGAGAAGGGCATAACAATGCATATACATGATATGATAAATATAGTGAGATTTAATTGGGCATTACGACAAAGTACATAGACCGCCATCCAACCGCATCTATGCCTAAAAAGTCCACCTTCAGGTTATCATCCGAACCCCATTCAGTATTAAGTTGCTAAGCAACATACAATTGCATTAAGTATGGTGCGTAATGTAATCGACAACTACATCCTTAGACATAGAATCAATGTTTTATCCCTAGTGGCAACAACACATCACAACCTTAGAACCTACTATCACGATCCCAGGTGTCAATGAAGGCATGAACCCACTATCGAGCATAAATACTCCCTCTTGGAGTTAAGAGCAAAAACTTGGCAGAGCCTCTACTAATAACGGAGAGCATGCAAGATCATAAACAACACATAAACAATAGATTGATAATCACCATAACATAGCATTCTCTATTCATCGGATCCCGACAAACACAACATATAGTATTACAGATAGATGATCTTGATCATGTTAGGCAGCTCACAAGATCCAACAATGAAGCACAACAAGGAGAAGACGACCATCTAGCTACTGCTATGGACCCATGGTCCAGGGGTGAACTACTCACTCATCACTCCGGAGGCGATCATGGCGATGAAGAGTCCTCCGGAGATGAATCCCCTCTCTAGCGGGGGTCCGGAGGCGATCTCCTGAATCCCCCGAGATGGGATTCGGCGGCGGCGTCTCGGAAGGTTTTCCGTATCGTGGCTCTCGGTACGGGGTTTTCGCGACGGAGGCTTTAAGTAGGCGGAAGGGTAGGTCGGGGGCTCACGAGGGCCCAGATGACAGGCCGCGCGGGGCAGGCCGCGCCGCCTCGTGGTCCGGCCACCTCGTGGCCCCACTTATCTCTTCGGTCTTCTGGAAGCTTCGTGCAAAAAGAGGACCCTGGGCGAAGATTTCGTCCAATTCCGAGAATATTTCCTTACTAGGATTTCTGAAACCAAACAGCAACAAACAACTGGCTCTTCGGCATCTTGTTAATAGGTTAGTTCCGAAAATGCATAAATATGACATATAATGTGCATAAAACATGTAGGTATCATCAATAAAGTAGCATGGAACATAAGAAATTATCGATACGTTGGAGACGTATCAACGCCTCTTGGCTTTTTAGGCCGATCTCGATTCCACGCTCATGAACCAAGAAACCCAAGAACTGACCGGCCGTCACACCAAAGGCACACTTCTTTGGATTCATTCTTAGTCCGAACTTCCTAGTTCGGTCCAGGACGTGTCGCAAATCTTCCAAGTGTCCATCCACCGAAACAGACTTCACGACCACGTCATCGATGTAAATCTCCACCAATTTGCCGATTAAATCATGAAAGATGTAATTCATGGCTCGTTGGTATGTTGCGCCGGCATTCTTCAGTCCAAATGTCATGACTACGTATTCAAACAAGCCTACTGAGCCTGGCACTCTGAATGCAGTCTTGTTTATATCTTCTGGGGCCATAAAGATCTGATTGTATCCGGCGTTGCCATCCATGAAGCTTAAAATTTCATGATCAGCAGCTGCATTGATCAACGTCTCTGCTACTGGCATCGGATATTCATCCTTTGGAGTGGCACTATTGAGATTCCGAAAATCTATGGCGACGTGCCATCGGCCATCCTTCTTCTCCACAGGTACGACATTGGAAATCCATTCAGCGTACCTGCACGGCCTGATGAACCCGGCGTCCAACATCTTCTGGATCTCTTTCTTGACTTTCACCAAGATTTCGGCCTTCATCAGTCGTGCTCATTGGAACGGCCGAAATCCTTTCTTCAGAGGGAGCCGGTGCTCAATGATGCTCCTGTCTAACCCAGGCATCTCTGTATAATCCCATGCAAAACAATCTGGGTACTCCTTCAACAAGGCTATCAGCCGGCTCCTCAGATGTGGATCTAACTTTTTGCTGATAAATGTTGGTCGTGGCTTATCCCCAGGACCAATGTCAATCTCTTCTAGCTCATCAGCTGATGTGAACCCATACCCCAGCTTTCCATCGCTTGCTAGATCAATGCTGAACACAGGCAAAAGGCAAGTTGAGGATAGATTTGGCCGATTGCTAGAATCGGCCTCCTTTTTCATTGCAACATTTAATGAGGGTTTACAACTTTTTGGTTCTCTACTATGGCTACGTGACAATCTTGAGGTAAGCCCTTTGCTTTTTATTTTTTGGGGCCGATCGCTGGGATCGGCCTTGTCACGCACGTCCATAGACTTGGATCTTGCTACTCTGTCAGGCCGGTGGATAAGACCAGCCTCACCCCGTTTTTTGAAGCTTCGATGCGCTCACAGCCATCCAGATTAATTCCAGAGAGCGGCTCTTGGTCGTTTGCATCCCAGATGTTCATGGCAGCTAGCGAGATCTCGATCGAATCATCTGCATGAACAACTTCCACTTCATCTCCATCCCATTGTATGATGCACTGATGCATTGTGGATGGAATGCAACAGTTAGCGTGGATCCAATCTCTCCCTAGCAGGACAGCATAAGTGCTTTTGCTGTCGATGATGAAGAACGATGTAGGGATGGTTTTTCGGACTACAGTCAAGTCTACGTTCAGAACACCCTTTGCTTCTAACGCTTGGCCGTTGAAATCGCTTAATGTGACGTTGGTTTTGGTCAGATCTTCTTTGGAACGTCCCAAACGTCGTAGCATAGAGTACGACATTATATTGACTGCCGCTCTGTATCAACCAACATCTTGCCGATAGGCTGCCCATTGATGTAACCTTTCGGGTATAGGGCTTTCAAATGCCGTAGCTTCTATCTCGCAGTTTCTCAAAGATGATGGCCGTGGACCGCAGTCAAACTGTGCTATTGATACCTCCCCGTCTTTTGGAGCACAAAATTCTGACGGGAGAATGAACACCATATTTGTATCAGCCGATGCCTCTGCATCGACTCTCGTCTGTTTGGGGCGCCACACTTTCTTTTGTGGCCGTGCCTCCGTCTCCAATGTTTGCTGAATTTTCACGGCCAGATCGGGCCGTGCTTTCCTCAACGTAGGTGCGAGCTTCGGCTTCCTCTAGGTTTCGTAGCCGATGCACTCTTCGCTTTGGGAGTGGCTGAGTCCATCGGGACACCACCGTGGCCGGTGATACTTATCTTCTTCTTCATCGACTCAAGTCTTCATCTTGGGACGACTCAGCTCGTATTCGAGGTGGGAGAGGCCCTAGACGCTTGAACACTGATATTTCATTTGCTCCCTTCCTCTTTCGTCTACATCTTGGGCAGTTCTCGATTGTTGGCAATCGGCTCATTCCTGAGTCCCCAGTGTTTGAAGAAAGGACAGTCCCAATGCTTATCCATGTCCTCTTGCTCTCTTGACCTCCCTCTAGCGTGACGCTCGTACCCTTCTTGGTCTCTATCATATCGACGATACTTCTTGTCATCTGCATCAGACCGACGATATCTATCATCATCTACGTCGTAGCGCCAACGTCGGTCGTACTGCTGCTCATATTTGTTAAGGAGATGTGCGGAGAGCGGTCGTTGATACCGCACGCTTCTCACTTCTTCCTCTGTCAAGTACCGTCTGTCATCATCAGGGCCGTCGCGTGGATCGGCCTCCGCTTTATCTTTGCCACGGGAGTGACTGTCCTTACCATGGCGGTCTACAAGTCCTGCCATGTTGATATCAAACGAGAAGCCCTGCTCCTTAAGCAGTGACTAAGATCGACCATGTTGACGTCAGGAAACGGATGCGTGTCAACTCTCATGGCAAACTGACCGAAGAGTAATCGGCCTTGTTCTATCGCCATTTGAATCTGTCCGCGCAAGACCTTGCAGTCATTGGTGGCATGGGTGAACGTGTGATGCCACTTGCAGTATGGACTACCGTTCATCTCTTGTACCGTAGGGAGTTTGTGGCCTTCGGGTAACTTTAGCTGTTTTTCCGTCAGGAGCAAATCAAAAATCTGCTCCGTTTTGCTTAAATCAAAGTCAAACCCTCTTGCAGGCCCTGGTTGTTTCACCCATTTGCGGACACGGGTGCCCCGAGCCCATTCAGCTACGGCGACCTCCGATCTTCTCGAGTCTTCATCTTCTTCCGTCTCGACCGGGCGACGCGCTTGAACTTGTCCTGGTACAATTGGGTGGCGTTGTTCATATGATGTCAACCTCTGAACCATGTGCGCCGGTGAATTGTAGTCTGCTTGGAAAGTCAGATCTTTGAGCGGCGAGAGTCCTGCTATTGCCGCTCAGCGCTTCCTTCTCGGATAAACGAACCGAATAACATCGGTTCTTGGGATCTGAAACGCTGAATGTATTCAGACAATCTCTCCTCGCCTTTGCCGAACCTGGGTCAGATCGGCAATGCCTTTCTTAGCCGAATGATATTGTATGTGAAACTGATCTTCCAGCTGCTTCCCACTGAATCGGCGGCAACGAGGTGTACCACCCAAAGGCTGGGCCCGTGAGAGATTGCGAAAAGAACCTCACACGTAGCTGGTCTGAAGCTGAGACCATGCCCAAGCGTGCCAAATATCGGCTCACGTGCTCGATCGAACTAGACCCCTCGATCCACTGAATTTTGTGAAGTCGGGGAGCCGATATTTAGGCGGTAGCGGGATCAGGTCATACTCGTTAGGATACGGCTTGGAATAGCCGATTACTCTCTTCTTCGGCAGATACCGAACTGGTCTCTCAAGATTGCATTGATCTGATCCACAGTAGGAGCTGCAGAGGTTGAGCTTTCATGACTTGTTGGCGGCATATTTAGCTAGCCACGCTGTTTCTCCGCATCTGCTCAGAACTTCCTCTGTTGTGGCAATCCCTCCTGTGTGGGAATCCCTCTGTTGTGGCAATCTCTCTGCGTGCAATCCCTCTGTTGTAACCGGCTCATCCGTTGTTGCGTCCGGCACGTATGTGCACACGTATCCATGCGGGATCTCCTTGGGCGGCTCATATAAGAACGATAATCGCCGGGTCACCTCCAACCTTGTAGACGACGTATGCTGGTGAACCTTGTTGCTGTGGAGCTACCAACGTGTACGGCAGTGGTAGCCTAGTGTAGAACGGTATTTCTCCCTGATGAGTTCCTAGAGCAGGTCCTGACGGAGAATACTGATGCTTCATGATTTCTTGCACCACGCGAAGCGCAACACGCTCCAAAGTGTTCACCAAGCTCTCAGAATGCCGATGTAGGGAATGAGCCACAACATAGTTGATTTCCTGGCGCAGGGCTCTGGTACGGTCCTCCGAAGGGAGAGACAGATCTATCCCTTCAAGTGCGCCTTCGGGTTTGAACCCTTTGAACCTAATCCCGTGCGAACGGGTCTTCTCGAAAGAGCCGATGAGATCGGCTTCGAAGATGGCCTTGAGATCATCGTATTTCTTCTTGTGCTGGAGGTAGATCCTCGTACTTGATCTGTTCTTCCGCCATCCCGGATGTTGACGTGGTTGTTGTAGAAGATGGTCCCACCGGCGTGCGAATGTGTTACTGCCAAAACCCACCGGCGAGCGGTGGTTAAGCAACACGAAGATCCGGGAGGCTTCCAAGACCGCTGGGGCCCTGGTCCCTCGACGTCGTCCGCAATGTTCCGACACGTCCTAGCGGTTGCAGGCGTGCCACGACCTATACCTGGTCGGGAAGGTGTTGGATTGCTTCGATTAGTTTCGCATGGTAGACACGTAAACATTAAATACGAGCCCGATCGGCTCTCGGTTGCCTTGATCGGCTCAAAGAGCCGATCGCCCCATGGTTTACGTCGGGCTAACGATGACATGGGGTTCGTGCTTGATCAATATAAAGTTAAACCAATCTACGACAGTTTAGGGTTTTCACCGCATGATCGGAACATCCGCGTAGTTGAGCCTAATAGACGCGAAAGATAATGGAAAACCAACCCTAAAAGAGGCCTAAAAACCAACGTTAAGTCAATTCCCGGAACGTCCATCTTAGGACCAACAAACCATACCTTACGCACTACCGGATCATTCAACCCGTTTGCAAGGCCTAACCATACAGATATTAAACCAATCCTTGAAGAATCAAGGAGCAACTATAACAGATTGGATCTACTAAATAACGAACAAACAAGGTGCTGCCCTTACACCTAGGTAGGTATAAGGGCAGCTAGATATCGAGGGACGGCAAAGCTAAGCAAATATGCATAAGAAAAGCATCCATGCAAGCCCCAAAATACCTAAGATAAATAGTGCTACTCGCCATCAACAAAGCTTCAACACGAGCAACACAAGATAACGAATAAACGTGTACTGCCTAGATCGCAAGATGCGATCTAGGCAGCATGATGCTTACCCGGAAGAAACCCTCGAAAGAAGGGGTGGCGATGCGCTGGTTTGTGTTTGTTGTGAACGTGATTGTCCTCCTTTCTCGATAACCCTAGATACATATTTATAGTTCAAGGGACTTTCTAATTCGGGCGTGCACCTAACCGTGCACGGGTTAAACTCTATCTTTTAATTCTAAACTAAGATACAATCTACTATATTTTACAGATACACGGGCAATCTAGCCCAAACTCTTCGCACAAGGCCGCTTCGAGATACTCCACGTGTATATCCTTCAAGCCCATCTCCACTACGGCCCATCTCCTGATTTGGCCAAAATCTGGTGATAACAATCTGACACCCCGCGCCTTGCCGGCGGCGCCGACATGCCCATCCCATCCGCCATGCAAACAAACCAAACCACCGAGGGTTAGCACTCCAAACCTCCTAGATCAGATCCAGAGTTGAAAACGAACACCGACACGTCGATCACAGGAGAAACCCTATGATAGATGGAGACTCCCACGGACGCCGTGAGAGGAACGAGGGAACCCTAGCTACCTAGGGGGGAAAAAACTCTACTCTCCATGCTACTTTGTTAGTACTGTGTATACTTACTGCATACTCGAGTACCCGCGTTTTAACCACGACTCTGATTTATAATCGGTCTTGTTGATTTGAGACGTGCCCCCCCCCCGCCTTTGCTTGCTATTTATTCTTCTTCATTGTACGGATTTTCTAATTCGTAGTCGATCATAAGCTAGAGTTTCACTCAAGCCCTCAATTCTTGGATTGCGTCATGATTTTTTGCGCGAGAGTTGCCTCACATCGGTACATGGAGTTGCCTTGTGGGTTACAAGTGAGATTTAGTCGGTGCTAAGCGAATTCTTAATCGACCAGAGCACAAGTCGCTCCCTTAATTTTGAGATGCAACCGAGGAGGGAAGCTGACACGGAGCATGTATCGACGCCAACACACGCTGCTACGCGAAGCAAACAATGTGATGGAGGCAACATCTTGAAAAAAAATGAAAATTTGGAATGTTAGAAATAAATAAAAATTTGAATGATTGAACTGTTTGTCTTGATTGAAAACTTGGGCATAAGAGGTGGCTCTTCCTCTGTCATGTGCAGTCTTTTGGGCGGCGATGCATCGGCGAAGTTTTATGTCGTTGCTACGCGTGCACGCTGAAGTTGTGCCTATGAGTAAATGCTGATCGTAGCGGTCGTTCATTTTGTCTCCCTTTCAAAAAATTGCATATGTACTTCCCATGCACGGGACATCCCATGCATATTTGTGCCCTTGGATTTACCGTGTTTCATGCTTTAAGATTCATGCTGCCAAGTTTCATTACGTTTCATCATATTTTGGATTTTTTATAAAAAATTGTTATGCAACAAAACGTAATGGTTTCGTGCATGGAACAAAACACCAGTCTCGTCTCCCTTTCCCCTTTTGCTGACAAGTGAAGACATGTATGAGGAGGTGCAGGACTAGTTACTCGGTTTGTTTGAAGAGGATCTTGATCGAGCCGATGCACGAGCAGGATGAGTTCCATCCACCTAGACGAGTTCCATTAATTGTCTAGGTGGCTATCTAGGAAGGTCACCGCAAAGAATTCTTGTAGAGTAAATGGGTGGAGTATTTATTGGAAGATCCACCGTAAGACGGTAACTAGAACATCACTTAATACTTGGGTGAAAATATGTGTTAAACTCACGTGCACCGTCTCCTTGTTGAAGGGGTTGTCCTTGTGCCAATGCTCAACCATGATGAAAATCTACAGCTTGGCCTTTCAAGCTAGACTCTGACTACGTTGGCACAAGTGTGTACTCCTATCTTAAAGGTTTCACATCTTGTAATGGGTTGACTTTTGTTGGCGGTTGTGTGATCCTAGAGGGTAGAGGGCGGGAGGTATCACTTACATTTTCGACCTAGGGCGACAATATGACCATAGCTTGGTTAGGGAAAAGAAGCAAGCTGGCATAATTCCTGTTTACAGTTATTAACTAGGACAAATAACTATTAGACAATAGGCGTAAATTGTGCGTGCATCACCGCCGGAGACGAGAAAGATGTGACGAGACACAAGGATCGTCGTCTCTTAGACCCAGAACGAGCCAAGCGAAAGAAAATGTAAACAGTGTTTTTTTTTCCTGCAAACTCCTTAGTAGTATATCCTTCATTATTAAGATTTTCAGAGAGAATAAATTGTACAATTCTGAACATATGCAGTGAATTTTTTCATGCAACCCCTTATATTGTAGTAAGCCCGAGCTCAGGAGAGAATAAATGTATACACTGATGAAACAAATGCTTTTGTTATGTTTTATTAGACCTGCCTGACGTATTCCAGCAGCAGTTCACAAGTCCTTGGACTTTTCCATGGCCATCTCCTGCCAGCGTCCCTGTTTTCAGTGCTTATTTATTATATGTTCTCTCCAGAAGATATGCGAATAGATCGAAACAGATGCTTACCTAATTTAATCAGACAAAGGTGTGTCGAACTATGGATACGTGCAGTTGCTTGCTTGGTTGATTGGTGTTTAACTATTCAGTTGGACATATCTACCTCAATAGACAATGAGTCTAGCTACCCGATGTGTCATTTCTTCTATTCAAAAGCATTGCATCACAATGCCAGCAGCACATTCCATTCAAATATTCTCTCTTCCAGAGCTCTCTTTTTGTTGCTATGATGAAACTCCTCAAGTTCCATTTTAGCAGCTCCATGGTTACTTTTTTCGATAAAGAGCTCCATGGTTACTGTCTCCGGAAAAATCATGCATCCATCACAAGAATCAATAAATACTCTTTTATATTGTTTCAACAACTCTTTCTGTGTATAGTATTCCGTTTGTCCCAAATTACCTGACTCAACTTTGTCAGTATAAGTAATTTGGAACGGAGGGATTCCATTGTTTGACTTAACATCAAATAGTACTTTTTTCGAGAATTCATCCTACGGTGGTATGGTATGGTATTGTACTATTTGTATCCAACAACTACCAGAAATCCCAATCCCTGGCGGACCACCATAGTTCATATATCACAAAACGAAAGAAAAATCACAATAAATAACACATGCACTCAATCAATTTTGCGGAGCTGCTAGCCTCTTGCTACAGCCTTGAACTGGGATTGGTCTTGTTGTTGGAAGCAGCAGCATCAAGGTGCAGAGAGTCCTTGAGAAGCCTCCTCAGAACCTTTCCAGCAGCTGACTTGGGAATTGCCTCCACGAATATTACCTTCCGAACTTTCTTATACGGGGACACCTGCACGCACCATCATCAGATCAGTTAGCTTCAGCAGACGAAAACTCTTGTTACTGTCCACAAACTGCAATCGTATTTCAATGTATAATAAAGTAGTCCTATCATATCTCATATCATATGCTATTTAGACATGGTCAAGAAGAAACAACAAATTCTTGACGCAAGCTTTTCTTGAACCTCATCCTTCCTGACTGCCTGAAAATGTCTACCAGGAACAGCTGAGCTACTTTATTTGTTCAGCACCGTGCATCATTCTTGAAGGAATCATGGATCCAATTGATAGGTCAACAAAGGGAGGTAAGGAGTGCATGCCAGCCTGACCTATTATACGACACTAAGTCTGGAGGAAAGAATGGTATGTGTGCCAAACAACCTGACCTCATATTAGTGAGTATGCATTTCCATCCGTACAGCAGGTCAGGACAGGTGGGGAGCATGCACAGCAATCACTCATGGATACTGTTTGACAACAACTAATATCTCAAGATTCTCAGGATGTTTGTAAGGTTCGAGTGGTCTGACAATATTACAAGTAAAACGGATGTATGACGCGGCAATTTCAAGGAAGGAAGCAGAAGAGTGTGATGCGCTGTGTTGTAGCATCTTTTTACCTGCTTGGCCACATACTCCATCACTTGCACACATGTCAGAGTGCTTCCAGATTTCCTCACCACGAAAGCTACTGGTATCTCTCCAGCTTCTTCATCTTCAGCGCTATGGAACAATAAGGAAAAGGAAAGAAAAAAGGCTCAATTGCATGACAACACGTAAATTAAACTGCCGCCATATTAACGAAAAGGTTTCAAACTTACGATGTTACAGCAACATCAACAATTTCAGGGTGCTGGACCAAAACAGCTTCAAGGTCAGCCGGAGCTATCTGATATTCAGAATGGTAATTTGTTATGTTTTACAATTTGTCACAAACAAGACGATAAACAGTGTATTTTCAAGGACTGCTACAGGAAGCCATACCTGAAATCCTTTGTACTTAATTGTGTCTTTCAAACGGCCCACTATGTAAATGTACCCATATGAATCAAAGTAAGCAAGATCGCCAGTTTGCAACCAGCCATCACTTCTTGCGCCTGTATCTTCATCATTCAAGTAACCTGTGAAGAAAATTCAAGAACCCAAATACAAATGAGGGGACAAAATATGGAATACATCAAAGTGTAATTTAAGTGGGAAAGATAGCAGCCACATGATGCTAGACTATATCCGAGAGCTAACTTTGTTTAACTGTCAAAGGAACAAAAATTCCCATACAGTGCAGTATAAATAATTCCTTTTGCAGCAAATGAGATAATTATTGTATTTAAATACAATGATAATCAGCGCACATGTCACATACACAAAGTACAAAGTTTAACCATTAAGATGACGACGAAATCAGGTGCAAGTACAAGGAAACATTCTATTACCTAAAGGAGCTAAATAGGATAGCAGAGAAAGTGCATATATATCAAGTCTTCATAGGAACCTTAATAACCAGCTACCAGTGAGTTAAGTAAATTAGGCTTGTCAGGTTTAGTAACATGCATGTTTTATTTTTACTTTAGAAATATACAAATCTGTTGGAGTGATATGTTTGTAACTGCACAAGGGTTTGCATCGGAGTGCAAACGTGAAAATATTTTTTTTTGCTGAAATGATTCAGTTGGGCTCATGAAATGCTACCTTTCATTATAGCTGGCCCATGGAGCCACAACTCCCCACAAGAGCCTGGAGGTAAACAGAAGCCCGTTTCCACATCAAGTATTTTCGCATGCATGTTTGGGGCTAGAAGACCTACAGAGGCATGCTTCTTGTGCTTTGAAGTATTAAATCCGCGAGTTCCCACAGCCGTCGATTCTGTCATGCCATAGCCCTGTGCAAAGTGTGAAAGTTTACTTAGTGAAATTAAGGTACTAGTGGGCCTTAATTTTGATGTGATCAACCAGTAATAACAGTATTACCCGTTAGGAGGTAATAGGCCATCAATGACAAAAAAAAATGGTAAATGAATTTATTTTTCATGTCATTAATAACAGATATGTATATAGTATATGTTAATTTGAAGCATGGAAAATACATTTTTTTTTCTTAACTTCAAGCGCTCCTACTAGGACATGTATACAATGATTTATTGTGTGACATACCTACGATGCAAGGATAAAATTTATTATTTAACACAAGAGTTCACAAAACGTGAGACGCCACACAAAAAATGATTATATAATTCTAGAAGAAATATAATTCTGCTAAACCGGTTTCATGCGGTATGTAAAATAAAAATGGTGTCCTTTACAAATGGAAGATATTACTTCCATTTAAAACTTTCCTGTATAACAAGCAATTAAGAACTTGCCACTAGTAGAGAGCTCATACGGCCAAATATACCATTAATCAATAGACGGCCAGGATTAAATATTGCAAGCAGTTGGGGTCGGAGCAGTGACTTTCAGAATACTGCAAGCCACTTTGTATTAGAAGAAGGCATTAAGATGACACAGGTCTTACAAGACAAAGAGAAAAAAGAGCCTGACAAATATCAGCACAAAAAAACAGGGCAAAGCTAAGAGCAAAACTACAAAGAAAAATGAAGCAGTACAGCTATCCTACTTTGAGTGCTTCAGTTGCATAGTAATTTGCAGTTTACACTAAATTATGAATATTGCAGTAATAACTTTCAGTCCTTGATTGCAAAAGTATTAACCATTTGCAAAGCTTGTTTTAAAATCAGTAATACTCCTACACAATGATTTGTTGTGTGGCACATACATATGTCGCAATTACGCCAGGAGAAATTTCTTAATTGAGCCAAGAGCTTACCTAACGTGATACACTGCCATATGGAAAATTTGTTTTAAACCAGTTAATCCCTACTACTTGATTACTCCATTTTCAAAGTAACAAAGTGAAATCAACTGCAACTTTAATTGCATAAAATTGGCAGACTGAACTTTAAGGTGAGAAGGCCCCTGAATACATGAGTTGACACATAAGTGCTACTAGTAGTAGTAGATAGATAGATAGAATATTCCTCACATATGTGGACAAGGCAATCTAACGAATACGGTATGTTATACTCAGAGCATGGACAAGTGGACTAAAATAATTGGTTGCGTTCGCCAACCTCTGTTTCTCAGAAGAGTAGACTGCAAAGAGTTGGAATTAAAAAATGTTTGTACCTGAATGAAATCGACGTGTGGGAAAGCCTGGAGAAAGTCTTGAACGAGTTTGCCGCCGAGCGGAGCTGCACCGCTTGAGACCTGTACCAAGGACTCCAACGACAAGGCGGCGCCTGCGGACTTGGCTCTGAGCAGCGCCGCCATGATCGGCGGCACGAGCGGCAAGTGCGTGACCTTGAACCTGTGGATGGCCCTGAGGGCCTCGCCTACGTCGAACCTCCTCATGACCACGACCGGCGTGCCGAGCGAGAGGAGGCCGACGGCGAAGAGAGAGAGGCCGTAGACGTGGAACATGGGCAGCGCGGCCAGGTAGACATTGTCACAAGCAGGTGGCGCGTACTGCGACGCCTCGAAGCGCACGAAGAGCTCGACCATGGATATGAGGTTGCGGTGCGTGAGCACGACGCCCTTGCTGCGGCCGCTGGTCCCCGAGGAGTAGAGGAAGGCGGCGTCTGAGTCCTGGCCCACCTCCGCGGACGGGAACTCGTCGGTCTTGCCGGCGCCGGCGCCGGAAGAATCGAGCAGCGCGCGGAAGGGCGCGTACTCGTCCTCCGTGGCTGGGAAGGTGTCCGGCACGACGAGGACCGGGGCCGCGGAGGGCGGTAGCTTCGCCGCGTTGTCGGAGGAGGCGAGGATGAGGGATGGGCTGGTGTCTCGCAGGCGCCCGGCGATCTCGGCGCGGGAGCTGGAGGGGTTCATGGTGGTGGCGACGCCGCCGGCGGCGAGGACGGCGAGGAAGGCGACGGGGAAGGCGATGGAGTTGGGGAGCACGAGGAGCACGACGTCGCCGGCGCGGATGTGGTGGGCTCGGCGGAAGCCGTGCGCGAGGGAGGAGACGAGGCGGCGGAGGTCGGCGCGGGAGAGGGAGGCGCCGGTTGCGGCATCGATGAAGCACGGGGGAGAATGAGGCTGGCCGTGGTGATGGAGAGGGAGGCGGGAGAAGAGGTGCGGGACGAGGGAGAGGGCGGGGTCGGCGGGGAGCGGGACGGGAGCGTGGGTGCTGGCGTACAGGCCGGTGGCGGCGGAGTAGAAGGTGGCGGCGCTCGAGTCGTGCGTGGCGTCCTGCATTGCTGCTGCTGCTCTTGCTGCAGTTTCTGCGCTAATGACTTGGTTGGAGATGATGGGGGGTCTGCAACAAGTTTATTTATAGTACCGCTGAAGCTGCTGGGGGCGATGACGATTCATGCTCGGCTCATGCCTGTGATGTGCCACGTCTCCAACCTTCACGTTTTGCTCCATGCAAACAGCATAAAGATGAATCTCATCAGGAGAAGCACGTTTTTCGGTTAATAAAGGGGAAAAAAAGGCAAGTGGAGGAAAAGTGTGGGATTTGCCTACAATATGATTTGTATTTTTCCTAGAATAAATTTTCGAGTAATTCGTGAGTCGAAATATTCAAATTCCACAGTAATTTTTCACCAGTAAAAATATTCTAGTTTCAGAGTAATTTATCATGTGTCGATGTCACTACTAATTGTAATTTGCGCACAAGCGTGGCAACTTTTACCCGAATCTCCAACCTCAACCATATTTCTAATTATCGTTAGTAGAAATATTTAACTTCCGAAGTAATTTGTCACGTGCCTATATCAACTAAGAAGCATACAGTTAACTACCTACAATGGTACTTTCTGCGATAGTAATTCTTTCAGTGCACATATCTCTACGATGGTAATTTCTCAACGGGGTACAAGCGTGGTAGTTCTGATAATTACAGTAAAAAATTCTACACCGGAGCATAGTTCGTGGCATTAATTTGGAAAAGAAATCCAACATTTGCCGTCTTTTTTACCTAGGGAAAATAATATTGTGTGCGGCGCCCTGCATTGCTACCTCCGCTGCTGTTTTTGGTGCAGTTTATGTGCTAATGACTTGGTTGGATTGCCGCGGGCGGTGATGATTCATGCTCAGCTCATGCCGTCATGCCTAATGTTGCCACGTCTCCAACCTTCACGTTGCTCCATGCAAACAGTATAAAGATGCATCTCATCAGGAGAAGCACGTT
This sequence comes from Lolium multiflorum, assembly GCA_030979885.1. Lineage (NCBI taxonomy): Eukaryota > Viridiplantae > Streptophyta > Magnoliopsida > Poales > Poaceae > Lolium > Lolium multiflorum. The sequence goes on along the minus strand of JAUUTY010000242.1, from coordinate 38,129 downwards.
TTGGGTTAATAAACAAAAAACCAAATGGACGAAAATTGTGTGATTTGCCTTCTCTTTTACTCCCTCAAGTAGATAAATCTCAGACATCTATTTATAGACGGTGGTAGTAGAAGAATACAATGCTTATTTATAAGTTGTGAATAACTGTCACCCATCTGTTAGTTTGATAGGCATGCATTTATATCAACAGTGATAGTCAACACACATCAATACACTATTTTACATAATTAATCAAACTTCACAATGTTTGGAGGATTTTTGTCTCGCGGTCAACGGCACCGCTAGACACACACGGTCGATTGGACCACCTCGGTCCATCCTAGTTTTACCATTGTTGGGAGCCCACCCAACCACTAACGCGATCCACCGACTTCCCGACCGAACCTTACTAATTTCAGAGTATAATGAAGAATCAGTGGAGCCCAGTGCCTAGATTAGTGGCCAACGACCAAGTCGGTGTGGAGTTGGTCCCGCCAACTCACCACCGAAATCCCTCGAGTTGTGCACTATTTTAGCCTTATCCTCTCCCACCTAGCCCTTTGCCTTGGACTATATATAGGTACCTACCCCTCAAATATGAGATACGAAAGAAATGAGACAGAACTAGGCATGTGCCTCTCCCATGTGGGAACCCCACCCCTCTCCTTAGATCATCCATCTATTGAGTTGTATAAAATCTCCTCCCTACCTTGGATCTTTTTTATCTACTAAAATGCATAGCTATTGATCTCCTGCTTTGAAACTCTATCAATTTGCAATCTCTTTGCTAGTTGAATTCTATCTTTGCTTTGGCAATATTTCCACTTGCATTTCTACCTTTGTGATTTTTCTTGTGGATTCTATTGAGTTGGTGAATTGGGCCAACAAGGACAACCGATGTACGTGTGGTGTGAGTTTGTATCCTCGCTTCCCCCTCGCTTCATTTGTCGTGTTCTTTGTGTACATCCACAAAACCCCACAAATCTGTGAAGATTCGGTCACCCAAGAGGTTTAACCCTAATCAGTTGGCTTCTCTCGAAGCTAGCCTCAGTTGCGCTGCTCTTGGCGTAGAGAGGCCTAGGATGGATGATGCGTGTGATAATCCCCAAGAGCACGGAATCATATAGCATAATTCAATAAGTATTTGAGTGTTGACCCCACGAGAAGTTGAAGGTAAACTATATGTTTTCTAAAGCCCTATAACCCACTTATATGTCCGTTCGTGCAATGCAATAAAGTAAAATATGCAGGGTTTTTTTACTTTTTGATAACTAGAAAGTTATAAACTAATACAACTAAGTGCTACAACTAAAGATGAAAGGGATCTTATGGAAGCTTAAGGGGATGAAGGTAACTCAAGGGAGCGAACGTTCTTGGCTATGGTTGCTTCATTTGTTTTGGTTGTGACAATTAGTGAAGCACATGTTTATACCAGCTAGATTTAGACATCTAACTTTTATAAAGATAGTCTATTGTTTCTTCAAAAGAGGAGTCATAAATAGGTGCAACCGTGAACACGAGGTAATACACCCCTACTGACTGGACCCAAGGCTATTTCCGAGGAAGCAAGGAGTTATTAAAACATAAAGTTCAATACCACTATAATTTCTAAGGTCCCCATTAGTTTATCCCCTTGTTGATTAACATATTATTAATGATCATGCATCTGAAAAGCAAGAAATGGTTTCCAACATTTTGTTGATTAACCTCTAAACACACGCAACAGTGACAACCTTATGCATTCCCCCAACATATGCGTGCACTCATGCATCAGTACATAAGACCATCATATATAGAAGATAACAAAATTTTATGCAGCCATAAACAAAATCTTTCACCATATCCATGAACAAGTCGCTAATCAAATATAGAGATACAATAGATCTTGGGAAAACAATAGATTGCACTCAAAATCATGTTTTCCAAGAGATTAAAACATGGAAATGGAGAGGATGAAGGCGGTGTTGATGTAGATGTTGATATGACCATGTTGTAGGGGGTTGAGGCACTAGGAGGCAATTCCATAGCGGTTCTCCCCTCCAATCTCCACCGGTGGCAGACTAGAGACTCTATGGTTATGTATTTTTGATCTCTGCATCTGTGCATCACGGGGAAAATCTACATGGGTATATATAGAGGGTTTTAGGTCAAAACACGCCCGTACGCAAAAGATTGATGCCAATTGGACGACCCTGGGGGCAATCCCTCTAGTGGCGCGTTCGGATACCCCCGGTGCGCCACTAGGCCTCATTTGCAACATGTTTATCTCCTTTTGGACCACTTTAGCTTGTTGGAGGCGTCTTGAAAATTCTGAAGCGTGCTCTTTGACCTTGCACTTTTTTTTAATCTCAAAACTCCCTGAAAGTACAAAATACAAACATAAGGTTTTCTGGCAAAGAGAGTTAGAACCAAAATAAAGGGAAGCTTTTGGAAAATTCCTTAAAATCAGTGTAAAATATGATGGGAATTACCTCATTTGGTTGATGGTTAGAATCGAAAGGTGCTTGAAGAGATAGAAGTGGAATTGAGTCCTCTTGACTAGAATGAGTCAAACGTCTGACTTCATCCAGTAGTTCCTTCTCAGACAACTCTGCAACATTGACGCTAGTTTCATCCATAGGATCCGAATATAACCACATCGGGTGGGCTCTGGACATAACTGGTTGGATACGACGTTTCAGAAAAACAGCCGATATTTCAGTACCCATCATAGTTTGGCCGTCAGACTCTTTGATCTGAAGAATTCTGTCAAACAGTCTATCAACTACATGCTTTTCTTCGGGTGTCAGTGTATTCTTCCAATATTTCTTCGGCACAGCTTCAAGAACGTCAACAAACTTCGGCAGACGCATTTTAGCTGCCGATGAGTCTTTGAGATAGAACCACTTCAGCCACCACCCTTGAATTGATTCTCTCATTGGGAAATTGAAGTAATTCTCTTCCTTGCAGACAACGAATCCAACTCCACCGGTGACAAAGGAACCGCCACTACTGTTATAGCGTTTGATAAAGAAGATCTTTTTCCACAAACCCCAGTGAGGTTCAATACCCAGAAAGGACTTACAGAGGGTGATGAAAATAGCGAGATGCAGGATGGAATTGGGAGTAAATTGCCATAATTGGATCTCATACACGTGAAGGAGACGCCGGAGAAACTTGTGGGCAGGCAGAGATAAACCACGGTACAGGAACGATATGAACATCACAGTAAAACCGACAGGAAGACTGGGGCGCGAGGCCAAACCTGGAAGAATGACGTTCCCCTCATTATCAGAAATCAAACCAAGGCTTCGAGTTTCTTCTCGTCGCGCTTCGTCGTTGTTGAGGCGGGCCAGCCGCCGGGCGCGGGCGCCGCGGTAGAAACTTCCGGAACGGGCGCTGCGACGGAAACTTCTGATGCGCCCCTCTTTGGCACACCTGATGTGACCTTGGCGGTGACACCACTGGATGTGGCGCCAGCGACAACAATGGAGTTTTTCTTCTTCACCACCTCCGAGAGCGCTTGGGAAGCGAAAGAAGATTGAAGAATGGCGGCGGCACGGTAGCTATGAAGAAGGAGAAAGAAGGAAGAAGAAAGGCTGTGAAAGAGGAGAACGAAGGAAGTAAAATTTTTCCTTCTCCTTTATAAAAGAGAAGTTACCAAATAGATCTATGATTAGGTCACCACGTGTCGTTGCATCCATCATAACAAAGGACATTTTCTCCACCACGTGCGGAAATCGAGGAGGTGCCTCGGTCAATGCGCAAGGACGAGTCATTTCCTAACTGACCGCGCAGAAATAGGGTGGGCCCGTCAGGTCACGTCGAATCGCCACAGTGGCAACGTTTTTGATGATGTCACCAAAAGTATCGACTCTTCATGAAGCATCCGAAGGAAATTATAATATCGGGTTGCTCGACTTGAGTCTACGCAGGGTTGCAAGCATCCGTCGCTAGACTCGGGGGCTACTCCCATCGGGAGCGCTGAGCGCGTACCCGATAAAAACTATGGACTCGAAGATTTTAGTGTAGGGATTCGTACCATAGAAAACAAAAAATTCCTACCGAAGAAAACACAAGCCAAGATCTAATCTAGTAGATGGTAGCAACGAGAAGATCATGAGACTAACCCTCGAAGATTTCCAAAGCCTAACGAGATTAGATCTCGTGGTGGATGTAGTCGATCACTTGCCGCTTGCAAAGCGCGTAGAAGATCTTGACCGCTTGCAAAGCGTAGAAGAACTTGACGGTGTCACAATCGGGCAGCACCTCCGTACTCGGTCACACGTACGGTGTTGATGAAGACGACGTCCTCCTCCCCGTTCCAGCGGGCAGCGGAAGTAGTAGATCCTCCTCGGAATCCCGGCAGCACGACGACGTGGTGGCGGTGGTGGTGGAGAACTCCGGCAGGGCTTCGCCTATGCGCTGCGAGAGATATGTGGAGGAAAGGTAGCTAGGGTTTGGGGAGAGGGGGGCTTGGGCGCCGGCTACAAAGGGGGCGGCCAAAGTTGTGGCTTAGGGTGGCTGGCCCCCTCCCCTTGTCCCTCTTTTTATAGGTGGAACCCCCAAGAGTTGGACTACAAGTCTTCAAATAAGACCCCAACCCAAAACTTGCCTAAGGTGGGAAACCTACCCAAGGGGGGATCCACTCAAGGTGGGACTCCCACCCCTTCCTTGGGGGTTGGCCGGCCACCTAAGTGGAGCCCACCTGGGACTCCTCCCCTTAGGGTTTGGCCGGCCATGCAAGGTGGAGTCCCTCCGGGACTCCACTTTCCATGGTGATTTCTTTCGGACTTTTCTAGAACCTTCTAGAACCTGCCATAAATGCACCGGATCATTTCCAAACTTGGAATATGACTTCCTATATATGAATCTTATTCTCGGACCATTCCGGACCTCCTCGTGATGTCCTGGATCCCATCCGAGACTCCGAACAAAACTTCGAACTCCATTCCATATTTCATATCTACTTAAACGACATCAAACTTTAAGTGTGTCACCCTACGGTTCGTGAACTATGCAGACATGGTTGAGACTTCTCTCCGACCAATAACCAATAGCGGGATCTGGAGATCCATAATGGCTCCCACATATTCAACGATGACTTAGTGATCGATTGAACCATTTACATACGATACCGATTCCCTTTGTCACGCGATATTTTACTTGAGGTTTGATCATTGGTATCACGATACCTTGTTCAACCTCGTCTCTGACAAGTACTCTTTACTCGTACCATGGTACGTGATCTCTTATGAACCATTCATATGCTTGCAAGCTAATCAGATGACATTCCACCGAGAGGGCCCAGAGTATATCTATCCGTCATCAGGATGGACAATATCCCACTCTTGATCCATATGCCTCAACTCATACTTTCCGAATACTTAATCCCACCTTTATAACCATCCATTTACGCAGTGGCGTTTGATGTAATCAAAGTACCCTTCCGGTATAAATGATTTACATGATCTCATGGTCGAAGGATTAGGTAACTATGTATCGGAAAGCTAATAGCAAGTTGAACTTAATGACGTGATCTTATGCTACGCTTAATTGGGTGTGTCCATTACATCATTCATCAATGACATAACCTTGTCATTAATAACATCCTATGTTCATGATCACGAAACTATGATCATCTATTAATCAACAAGCTAGTTATACAAGAGGCTTACTAGGGACTCCTTGTTGTTTACATAACACACATGTATCAATGTTTCGGTTAATACAATTATAGCGTGGTATGTAAACATTTATCATAAACATGAAGATATATAATAATCATTTTATTATTGCCTCTTGGGCATATCTCCAACACTTAGAAGATCCAGGATCATGCCCGGAGACTTGATTCTGAATAGAGTAACGTTGTTTTGTCATCGGAAGTTAACCAACATCGATTTATCGAGTAAAACTGGGCACGTTACTCAAAACCCCTTACGTACTATCAATTAGCGTGACCTTATTTGAAGATATTGAAGACCCGATATAAAAAATATATCGGATGACCACGACAGTTTGCAGAAAACATCGACAGCCGAAAACATTCGAGTAGTACAACTTGAGTCTACACATGGTTGCAAGCATCCGTGCCTAGATCCGGAGGTACTCCCATCGGGAGCGCTGAGCGTGCACCCGATAAAAATAAACTTTCCGTTTCAAAAAGATCAAGATCTTCCGGCAATTATGAACGTTCGACAGAAGACAATTTTAGTCCCTGCCCGAAGCTTTACTTCGGCCAGTCACTCGGGGGCTACTGATGTGGGCATTACCCTTCGGGTAACAAATATTATGATACCTCTTATGGCCCAACCAGGGGCCCATGAAGATCATCCATCGATCAAGGTGGGCCGTTATGTCGGTTCCAAAGAGAGATTCTTGACGAATATGGCAAGAAGCCGAAGAAACAAGGAAAGTTTAGATGTAAAACTCTTTGTAACATAGTCGAACCCGAACACAACTCTCGAGACCTGACCTGCAATATAAGGGCCAGGAGAGGGTCTGTCCAGGGACACATAATCACCGCAGCTAGAACCACCGCAAGTCTAGAGCTAGGTCATTAGAAATCTTAACCTCTCTATGAGATCATAGTCGTAGCCTTTGGCTACCCTATTGTAACTCGATAATTTCGATAATCAAGATTAGACAAACAGTAAGTAAGGGTTTTACCTCATCGAGGACCCCGAACCTGGATAAATTTCTCTCCCCGTTTGTTTGGTATCCGATGTCTCGTGTCAGCCTGCAGGATTTCATCAACCCTAAGCCCCGAAATGTGGGTATTGCCGAGGAGCACCCTCGTTAGCGACTCTATCACGGTGTTTGTCACCCCCATCGGCCTTATCACTGATCCAGTCGCAAAAGGCGGCTCCAGCGGCAGCATCGATAACGAGCTGCATGTCTCGACCTCCGACCAAACAACAACAGTTGCAGCTGACGTCATCAAACCCGTCCACAAATCTGCTGCGACCCAAGGCAACAACGTCATTGATAACACCAATGATACGGCCGACGCCAACACCGTCGCTGTGTTCGCACGGATCCTACAACGACTCGGATTCACCACCAAGCTAATGGCTGCCCCGAAACAATGATGATAGCGAATCTATATGCCGTGAGTCACTACAACCCTCGGTTGTGGATGTGATGACGCCTTAGATGGTACCATCTCCCGACACTCGGACGCCTTGCTCAGTGTTCAAAACTGTCATGGCAAATCATGTCGCACCACCCCCACCTACATCGCCCTCTCCAATTAAGTGGCATCCACGTTGTGGGAGATATAAGAATGCAGTGGCACACGAATTAGCTAGGAATTGCTTAGTTTGTGTAATTGGGTCGATGAGTCCCCTAACTTTCTTTCACAATTTCTCCTAAATGACGTGAATATTGTGTGATCATTAATAAAGCTGATAATTTCATGATGACCTTCCCGGAAAAAAAAAAGTAATGTCCAGCGTTGGGTTGAGCCCAGATGCCCTCGCTGGACCGCACCTACCTGAGTGAGAGATGTGTTACATAGTCATATGCATGCCACCTAGCTAGTCAGATATGAAGACTCAAGACTGTGACTTCTTTTACCGTGGAATTTCATAATTTCCGATGTCTAACGTTGGCTCTAGCTACAGCCGGTCCGTCCGGGCGAACGCTCGCTCCCGCCGCTGGCCGCTGGTGGACTCCCGCGCGCGGCCGCCGCGACCTCCGTCCAGGCTCTGCCATCGCTTCTCCTCCACCCGCATGGCCCTGCCGCCGCTGCTTCTCCACCCACCTGACCCGGCCGCAACCTGGTCGCTGATCTGGGCAGCTCTTTCCACTAGTGGAGAACGGACCAATTGTCCCGGTCCTCGTTTTTTCCCGGCTCGGTAACCGAAACAATGAAGGCGGAACAAAAGATCCAACCTTTTATCATGGTCCGCTTACCAGCCGGAATATATAGTCCATCACATGGCTACAATGTAGGGGTTTGGGCTGGAGGACCTTTTGTTCCGGCTCGTAAGTCCAACCGGATAAAAGGTTTTATTTTTATTTTTTCATTTTCATTTTTCATTTTCATTTTCATTTTTTATTTTCTTTTTGTTTGACTCGTTACTCTCTCACTTGAACCATTGTTAATACTAATTACATTTAATCTATACTTAAATTCTAGACTTGGTCACTTATCGATTGGTCACCCATCCTCACACTACTTCATCCTCAGCATGTTTAACTCCTCGGTTCTTTCCTGCTGTGCTCCCGCGAATGTGGTTGTACCTTGTTGTAAATACTACCATAAAATAATAATATAGCATTCCAATGTGAGAAATTTGAATATCCATATAATATGACCAAATAATTAATATATTTAAATCTTTAAATCGCAAGTGGACAAATAATATATGCATAACTATTAGAAAAATGTGAGGAATTTGGATATGAAATAATTTTGTTTTTATTCATTTATTATTATTATTATCAAATAATATATGCATTATTCATATAATATGATCAAATAATTAATATCTTTAAATCTTTAAACCGCAAGTGGATAAATAATATATGCATAACCTATTAGAAAAATGTGAGGAATTTGAATATGAAATAATTTTATTTTTATTCATTTGTTATTATTATTATCAAATAATATATGCATTATTCATATAATATGGCCAAATAATTAATATCTTTAAATCTTTAAACCGCCATGTTGTGTGCGCACTGCCCAGGAGGGCGACATGGCCATCCTTTAGCTCATTGCGTGGCTTTGACCCTGCCGATGCTTTCCAACGGCCGGTAGCTCAGTCAGTATCAAGATGTGTTTGGTAGACTGAAGTTTCTTGGGTTCTCGAAGCACCTAAAGGAACGCTCAAATCCGTTGTATTCACCGGACCTTCCCCATAGCAATGCAACCTTTGAAGGAGGAGCTACCTGAGGTGGTTCCGTGCACCCTCACTTAAACTCGAATCCAAGTAAGTTGTACATGAAAAAGATGCGTGATATGAATTCATTCCAATTTTCTTATATTCGTCGCACACGGTCGATTTTTTCTGTAACTCCGATTGAGCTGAAATTTTAACCACTACTGCAACTTTTCATAATCTATGCACCCATAAAATATGAGATCATTCTGAGGTGTTTAGGTAGGGTAAAAACATTATTGTATGTAGTAAATTTTTCTGGCAGATTTGAATTTTAATTGTGCAGTTCAAGTTGGGAGAGGAGAGCAACGATGATCAAACTAATGTGCAAGAAGGGATGAAAGGTATGACACCCTAAAAAATGTCGATGATCAAACTAATGTGCAAGAAGGGATGAAAGGTATGACACCCTAAAAAATGTATATCGCAAGAATATGGCCAAATAATGTGGGGAGTTTGGATAACAATAAAAGATTTGATATATTAAAACGATTCATAGTTCATACAAATATAGAAGACCACCATCTACTCATCATCTCTAAATATTGAGACGATCAACATGGCTATTGTAGCCAACTAGCATCCAATGCCTCCTAGCAATTTCGAAGCCCAGGCGAGCGTCTAAAGCAGCATAGTGCACTTGCTCGTAGCTCAATGGAAAATTGGCACGTCCAAAAATGAGCTCATCTTGTTTTTCTCGCGCGGCGACATCCATCTTCTTTTACTTCTTCTTCTCGAGGTTTGTACCAATGGTAGAGTTTACCAAATCATATAGACTCGGAGTGTGCTTGTTGGTGGGGTTCGGGAGTATCTTCTGGAGGTCGTACGCAGAAGTGATGTGAATGCCGTAGGGACTCAGCATTTTCACGTCATTGCCGATAGCTAGGATTCCTTGAGCACTTGTGGCACTTCATCGGCATAACAAATCTGGAACACCAAAGTCTCGGACACCACCGAGAGCTGAAGGACGGCGGCACGCTAATGACCCGTGCGAGGGTCGGTGAATTCGCAGTCCAAGCCGACACACTTGGTCGTTGCGGCGTCGAGAAAGTCCCTCTTGACATCGCGGATCCACTTCTGCACTCTTGATGCACGGAGAGCGACCGTGACCTTGAAAGCCATCCCTTCGACCATGAGGTGGTACACCTGAGTTCGAGGAGGAGGGTATCGCGCGAGGTGCTCCATCGAGTCCGAATCGTCGATGAAGAGGAGCTTTTTTGCAATGGTGATGAGATGGAGAAGAATGTGGTTTGTGTGGCATTGGTGGAGAAGATGTGAGCATATAAAGGAGTGGAAGATGAAGATGAACAGGGGCCAACCACTGGTGATCAATTCTCGTGGCTGGCCACTCCGGCGGCTCAGATTCCGGCGACCCGAATTCTGTGCGCCAGTAATGGCGAGGACCGATCGAGTGCTGCGCAGGAACGAACGGTTGGACTTTATGTCCCGGCTCGTGTCTCTAGCCGGGACAAAAGGGCTGCCAGCAGGACGCAAAAGGCCTCAGACCCTTTTGTCCCGGTTTGAGATTCAAACCGGGACAAAAGGCCTTAAAGAACCGTGATAAAAGATCCCGTAGCCTCTCGGTGATTTCGGGGGGCCTGCCTATTTGTCCCGGCTCCAGACTGGGCCGGGACAAAAGGTCTGGACGGAAGGTCAGATTTCTACTAGTGTTCGCCGGCGGCCACCGGATGATGCTCCTGCCATCGCTGCCCGCGGACTCCTCCCCCACGCGGTTGCCGCTGCTCCTCCACCCGCTCCATCTGGCCACCGATCTGTAGCACCTCCACCGGTAGCCACCGACTTGCATGCTCTTCTAGACTTCTATCCATCCGCGTCGACCGCTCCTGACCTGAGCCGCTCATCCACCTACGGCAGGGTCAACTCGCTCGACCTTCACCAACGGTGGCGACGCCAATCCCTCCCATTGCTTTCTCCATTGGAGGAGATGGAGAAGATTGTTCACATTAGATTTAGGGATTTTTTTCGTTGCTGATGTTACGCACACTTTTGGAATTCGTTACATATGTTCATGATTTTTAGTGTGTTAGTATAGGCAAACTGGTACAATGATTTTGGTACATGTACTACAGCGAGATTGCACCAATGTTACATGCGCGTTTAAAAATGTTGGATATAGTGCAGAGAAATGTTACAAAATAATTTAGCATTTTCAAAAAGAGACATATATTACATACTTCAAAAAAATTGATACATACAAACCATTTTTGTACCATAATTTCACAACTTGTCACACGAAAAAATGTTGGAGAAAAATGTTACATACTTCGAAAAAAAATGATACATACAAACCATTTTTGTACCATAATTTCGCGATTTGTCAGACAGTAAAGTGTTGGAGACAAATGTTACATACTCTGAAAAATTGATACATACGAACCGTTTTTGTTTCATGATCGAACGCGCGAAAATCGCTCACTTAAGTGCATCCGACGGTTTAGAAGGGGGCTGATGATTTCGTCAGCTACATCCGGCTATAGCCTAGCGCTGGCCTAATATGTATCCGCTCCGTACCGACATAACCATGTATACCATCACCCGTGTGCGAGATCCTTCTTCCCTGGCTAAGTAGTCGGCATTTTCCTCAGAGGGGTGTAGTAATTTTTTTGCCAAATGAATTTTATTGTTCTATCTGTTCTAGAGTTTGACTACCAACAAGTTCAAAACTATTTAGGTTAGTAATATGTAATTTATGTGGTTGTAAAAAATATCGTATGTAATACTTTTACTGTTACTCCCTCCGGCTATTAAAAAATGTCTTATATTTGTTCATAGTTGTTCAACTTTAGACAAAAAAAATATAAAAAATTCTTTATGGACAGAGGACATATTTTTAGCATGAATTTAACACCCTGAAGACTTTAAAAAATAAGCATGAGGTGCAAAAGAAACAAATGCTCCATATTCTCTCAAAGAATGTCTCAATGAAAAATAACCCTGAAGACTTTATGGCCAAATGAATTTTATTGTTCTGTCCGTTCTAGAGTTTGACTACCAATAAGTTCAAAACTATTTAGGTTAGTAATATGTAACTTATGTGGTTGTAAAAAATATCGTATGTAATACTTTTACTGTTACTCCCTCCGGCTATTAAAAAATGTCTTTTATTTATTTAAAGTTGTTCAACTTTAGACAAAAAATATTAAAATTCTTTATGGACAGAGGACATATTTTTAGCATGAATTTAACACCCTGAAGACTTTGAAAAATAAGCATGAGGTGCAAAAGAAACAAATGCTCCATATTCTCTCAAAGAATGTCTCAATGTTATCTAAATTTAGATGCATCTAGACGTTATTATATTAGTGTATAGAAGATGCCGATGACCGATGAAAGTTGATTCAGTCAGTCAGTTTTGACACATGTATCATGTATGTGCAACGAGCCAATCGTAGAACTGATTTCAGGAGGGTGGAGCGGGAGATCCTTGTTGCGGCTGTACCCATTGGCTCTATACGGGCTGAACCGTTCTTCGTCAATGCGCGCGTCCTTTTAACACAGTATATTTCTCAGTTGTCAAACGCAACTAAGTATTTCTCAATATATTTCTCGTCAATGGGCTGAAGCTGAAACGTTCTTCGTCGAACGCACGCGTCGTTTTAACGTTTTGCAGTATATTTCTCAGTAGTCACTGTCTATCTACCAAGTCGTCCGCCAACTAACGCAGTGGACGTAGTATATTGTTGCAGTTATATGTATCTACCAAGTTTGGTATACTAACCTTCTGCCGCAGAATCTGCATCATCATCTTACCACCAACCCCTGAAGCGACTTTCAAAGTCTGGTGACCGGTGGATTGGAACCTCTTTCTATCTTAACATATAGAGGACATCGATCCAACTATCCAAGTTGTGCTTGAAAAAAGTAAAAAGGAAAAAAAAACTAGTGTTCGAACGAGTTCACAGTGTGAAGTGGGAGCACACAAGCTGGAATTTGACTTTGTTGTTGTTGCCCGCCAATGCGTGGGTCTTACTTTTCCGCAGTACACATGTCATCAGCAGTAACCATCTATTTTGCCACGAAAGTGCATGAACCCATGGGCAGGGCTAGCCAGGTCTTCCGCTAATCTCGTGATATTGGTCTCGTCGGAGGTGTTTGGTAGGTTGCATGTCTTTGGGCTAGGCTGGATAAATCAGAAAACGAGCTGATTGGTTGCTTGGTTGGCCTCTGCTGAGGCCATCCCGATTCTTAAAACACTAAAAAGAGGCTTTCGGCCGAAAAAAAGCTTGAATCAGCCGTTTCCCTAAGCCTACCCCATTTTCAGCTTTAGTCCTCCTTCACATAGTCCCTTCGAATCAACACAACCATTGTTCGAATGAAAATAAGATGTATATGTGTCCATTCCGACAATCGGTCTTGAGTTTCGTTAGACATAAATCATAAATGCCGTGATCATGTTTAGATTGCTTTGAGCGAATTTCATCAAATTCTTCGCATAAAGTAGACCGTTTAAAGTTTCCTTCGAGGAGTAGCTTTAAGTCACAATTCTGCACAGGTCTCATGTTGTAACTTTTTCGTTTTGGTGAACATAGATGGATAGAAAAACAACTCGCTAGTACACTTCAAATAGTGCACATGTAGAAATTAGTTTTGGTGTATTGTAGTGAGCTGCTCAATGGCTCACTTCCCCTCTTGATCATCTTGTTCATCGACCACCGTTTCATCACCATGTTGGTCGTTTTAATGGTGGTAACCCATGGTGGTAATCGTTGTGGCCATCGTTGTCGTCGTCATGGTGATATTTCCGTGTGCCATCGTGGTAGGCCTTGTGCCTGGCTTCGTGGATGTCAACGTGGTGGTAGGTGAGAGGTGGTAATCCATGGCAGTAGCCATGCATCCTTGTCGTCGTCGGCAACACAATGCTATTTCCGTGCGCCATTGTTGTATGTGGTTGCTCCCGGCTTCATGGACCGCGACATGGTGATGGCATGTGAGATGTGAGAGGTGGTAGTCCATGGAGGTAGCCATCCTCGTCGGTGGCGGCAACATGGTAGTATTTCCGAGCGTCGTTAGGGTATGCCTTGTGCGGCCCGGCTTCGTGGACGACGACATGGTGATGATGGTAGGTGAGATGTGGGAGGTGGTAATCCATGGCGGTAGCCATCCTCGTCAGCGGCAACGATATGGTGGCATTTCTGCGCGCTTCGTGGTTGTGTTTGACTTCGTGTACGGCGGCGTGGTGATGCTAGGTGAAAGGTGGTAATCCATGGCAATAGATATCCTCATCGTCGTTAGCGGTATGGTGGTATTTCTATGCACCGTCGTGGTTGTGTCTGGCTTCATGGACGGCAGTGTGGTGATGGTTGTGGTAGATGAGAGGTGGGAGGTAATGTCACCGTGTACACAAGAGATAAGGCTAAAGCAAGACTTGCAAGCAAACGAACAAAATGGCACCTGGGTACCTAGTGATGCAACCCAGGGCAGCAAACAGAGAGCAACATATGGTCCAATCTTGTTTTGAACGTGCAATTCTTCCTAAGGGTGCCTTCATGATGATAAAAAAATGAATGCGACCTACCAAACTCGCATGTCATGTTTTGAAAACGTCACACGAATGGGGGTATACAAGCTGAAATCTAATTTTATACGTCTTATATCTTATATTTATTTATTTTACTAATTGAAGACTTGCACGTCAATCTTAGATGTTAGAAAAATTTGTCCGTCCAATTAACCCACAATCTATCCAGAGCCATTATATTGAGCAAGTACGCTCTCCTAATTTCCCTCCCGAGATGGGCTGACGTCCTAGAGTATGACTCTTACCTGTCCCGATTATTTTTTGTGCGAATTGCCCACCTATCTGGATCTAATTGGCCCAACTAATGTGGCTGTCTTCTACTATATCTCTGCCGATCTCGCCGGCGAGTAATCCGACTGCCAAGATGTCTACAGAACATGTAAGAGATGTCTGAGGAGAAGCCGCATGCGTCTGCTATGGTCACACATGCCACTCTGAGCGCTAGAAGGGCCAAATGCGTGCAGGATAGATCTGTTGATCTCAGGTACGTATACGTCTCTTTTTTAAATCAAATCCATAAAGTGGTATGCTGATATTCCCATGTCACCTGGCAGGTACATCGATCCGCCCATATCCTTGGACGACTCAATTGCATTGGCATGCATGGCGGGACTTCAACTACATAGCTTCATGTTGATGATTAATTTTCAACAGGGCCACGGATTTCACAATTATTTGACCAGTGCTGATCTGTCAGCTTGGACACAACGGCCGAGCAGTAATTGCTCTGATCTCAGGGAGTATGCAAGGCCCCCCTACTTGTTCTTGCCAGTTACTCCCTTCTATCCACGAAAGTTGTCTAAAATTTATCTAAATTCGGATGTAGCTAGCTAGCATCTAGATACTTCAAATTTTGACAAATCTCAGACAAGTTTTATGAGACGGACCCCCTTATATTTCTAAAAAAAGTTTTATTAGATGGAGGAAGTAGATTAGCTTATAGACTTCTTGGGATTGGTCCGATCACCAACTATTTTTGCCTTGGTCATCCGGTGATATTTTTTGCAAACTACTGTTTACACTTTAAAGTCATCATGGCGGCGACAAACTCTCGATCGACCGATTGCCCAGTGCCATCATGGTTATGCAAGCGCTCTTGGATTAATTGCACGTCGTGTGTATGTCAGCACAAAGTTATCCAGCCAGATTCTCTATCCAATTGATAATTTGGTGTCCTTCATCAGATGTAATCATGCCTACATGAAAAGCAAGCATCAGGTATCCTTCATCTTTATTCCTAGTTATTAGGCCCCATCACGATTTGTTATGAGTTGTAACATGCATGTGTGCCATTAGATGGAGCAAATAATTTCCTTGCTCCCCGCTAAGTCCAATATGTTATCATGGGATGTGCATGATGCATGCACAATGAATCAGACGTGTGCAATATTGCAAGGTGCAGAGAGTATTGTGGGGAAGATCGTACGAGTATAAGGATTCATAAGTAATAGCTCCACTGGTAGAAAAAGCGGCTTTGATCGCGGTTTGCAACAGCCATTAGTCGCGGTTGCGCAACCGCGACTAACGTGCGCGACTAAAGGCCCCACTTAAAGCTGCTGAACCACAAGGCGTGTGTTGGCTGCGCAGGGCGAAGGGCTTTAGTCGGTTTGTAACACGACCGGGACTAAAAACTATTCAGTTATTTTTTAATTCATTTGGTTTCTAATTATTTTTCACTCCCTCTTTTTTCTATTTTTTAGAATTTCTACTATTTGTTATTTGCATAGTTTAGTCACTAACTACACTTAATCTCTAGTCAAATTTCTTACCTGTGGTCGAACTTCCCGCTCGGTCACCCATCCTCCCACTACTCCAGCACTAGCACGCTTAACTTCCAAGTTCCTTTTCCAAGTGCTTCGCGCGCATGTTATTAATACTAGTATCATATCAATTAATCCTATTAACATGTTGGTCGATGTCACACTTCTTTATTGTTTGAATGTCAAATAATTATTTTAATAAACAAAAGTAATGATGTAATAATAATCTTGAATAAATAAATAAATATTAACTTTTTAAATTTATATTATAATTAATTTTTTATTTTTTTAATATTTTTTTGCCAAACCTAAAACCTGAAAATTTGAAAATCTAAAAATTGGCTAACTTTATGGTTAAGTAATAGTAATCTTTATGCAAGATGAAATTATTAATTTAAAATTTTAAAAAATATAAAATGAATTTCTGGCAAAAACTAAAATCTTCCTGCTTTCATATTTTCATTTGGAATTTTGAGAATCTAAAAATCTTCCTCCTTCCGCTAATCTCGTGATATTGGTCTCGTCGAAGGTGTTTGGTAGGTTGCATGTCTTTGGGCTAGGCTGGATCAATCAGAAAACGAGCTGATTGGTTGCTTGGTTGGCCTCTGCTGAGGCCATCCCGATTCTTAAAACACTAAAAAGAGGCTTTCGGCCGAAAAAAAAAGCTTGAATCAGCCGTTTCCCTAAGCCTACCCCATTTTCAGCTTTAGTCCTCCTTCACATGGTCCCTTCGAATCAACACAACCATTGTTCAAATGAAAATAAGATGTATATGTGTCCATTCCGACAATCGGTCTTGAGTTTCGTTAGACATAAATCATAAATTCCGTGATCATGTTTAGATGGCTTTGAGCGAATTTCATCAAATTCTTCGCATAAAGTCGACCGTTTAAAGTTTCCTTCGAGGAGTAGATTTAAGTCACAATTCTGCACAGGTCTCATGGTGTAACTTTTTCGTTTTGGTGAACATAGATGGATAGAAAAACAACTCGCTAGTACACTTCAAATAGTGCACATGTAGAAATTAGTTTTGGTGTATTGTAGTGAGCTGCTCAATGGCTCACTTCCCCTCTTGATCATCTTGTTCATCGACCACCGTTTCATCACCATGTTGGTCGTTTTAATGGTGGTAACCCATGGTGGTAATCGCTGTGGCCATCGTTGTCGTCGTCATGGTGATATTTCCGTGTGCCATCGTGGTAGGCCTTGTGCCTGGCTTCGTGGATGTCAACGTGGTGGTAGGTGAGAGGTGGTAATCCATGGCAGTAGCCATGCATCCTTGTCGTCGTCGGCAACACAATGCTATTTCCGCGCGCCATTGTTGTATGTGGTTGCTCCCGGCTTCATGGACCGCGACATGGTGATGGCAGGTGAGATGTGAGAGGTGGTAGTCCATGGCGGTAGCCATCCTCGTCGGTGGCGGCAACATGGTAGTATTTCCGAGCGTCGTTAGGGTATGCCTTGTGCGGCCCGGCTTCGTGGACGACGACATGGTGATGATGGTAGGTGAGATGTGGGAGGTGGTAATCCATGGCGGTAGCCATCCTCGTCAGCGGCAACGATATGGTGGCATTTCTGCGCGCTTCGTGGTTGTGTTTGACTTCGTGTACGGCGGCGTGGTGATGCTAGGTGAAAGGTGGTAATCCATGGCAATAGATATCCTCATCGTCGTTAGCGGTATGGTGGTATTTCTATGCACCGTCGTGGTTGTGTCTGGCTTCATGGACGGCAGTGTGGTGATGGTTGTGGTAGATGAGAGGTGGGAGGTAATGTCACCGTGTACACAAGAGATAAGGCTAAAGCAAGACTTGCAAGCAAACGAACAAAATGGCACCTGGGTACCTAGTGATGCAACCCAGGGCAGCAAACAGAGAGCAACATATGGTCCAATCTTGTTTCGAACGTGCAATTCTTCCTAAGGGTGCCTTCATGATGATAAAAAAAATGAATGCGACCTACCAAACTCGCATGTCATGTTTTGAAAACGTCACACGAATGGGGGTATACAAGCTTAAATTTAATTTTATACGTCTTATATCTTATATTTATTTATTTTACTAATTAAAGACTTGCACGTCAATCTTAGATGTTAGAAAAATTTGTCCGTCCAATTAACCCACAATCTATCCAGAGCCATTAGATTGAGCAAGTACGCTCTCCTAATTTCCCTCCCGAGATGGGCTGACGTCCTAGAGTATGACTCTTACCTGTCCCGATTATTTTTTGTGCGAATTTCCCATCCTCCCACTACTCCAGCACTAGCACGCTTAACTTCCAAGTTCCTTTCCCATCCTCCTTCCAAGTGCTTCGCGCGCATGTTGTTGATACTAGTATCATATCAATCCTATTAACATGTTGGTCGATGTCACACTTCTTTATTGTTTGAATGTCAAATAATTATTTTAATAAACAAAAGTAATGATGTAATAATAATCTTGAATAAATAAATAAATATTAACTTTTTAAATTTATATTATAATTAATTTTTTATTTTTTAAATATTATTTTTGCCAAACCTAAAACCTGAAAATTTGAAAATCTAAAAATTGGCTAACTTTATGGTTAAGTAATAGTAATCTTTATGCAAGATGAAATTATTAATTTAAAATTAAAAATATAAAATACGGAATTTCTGGCAAAAACTAAAATCTTCCTACTTTCATATTTTCATTTGGAATTTTGAGAATCTAAAAATCTTCCTGCTTCCGCTAATCTCGTGATATTGGTCTCATCGGAGGTGTTTGGTAGGTTGCATGTCTTTGGGCTGGGCTGGATAAATCAGAAAACGAGCTGATTGGTTGCTTGGTTGGCCTCTGCTGAGGCCATCCCGATTCTTAAAACACTAAAAAGAGGCTTTCGGCCGAAAAAAAGCTTGAATCAGCCGTTTCCCTAAGCCTACCCCATTTTCAGCTTTAGTCCTCCTTCACATGGTCCCTTCGAATCAACACAACCATTGTTCGAATGAAAATAAGATGTATATGTGTCCATTCCGACAATCGGTCTTGAGTTTCGTTAGACATAAATCATAAATTCCGTGATCATGTTTAGATTGCTTTGAGCGAATTTCATCAAATTCTTCGCATAAAGTCGACCGTTTAAAGTTTCCTTCGAGGAGTAGCTTTAAGTCACAATTCTGCACAGGTCTCATGTTGTAACTTTTTCGTTTTGGTGAACATAGATGGATAGAAAAACAACTCGCTAGTACACTTCAAATAGTGCACATGTAGAAATTAGTTTTGGTGTATTGTAGTGAGCTGCTCAATGGCTCACTTCCCCTCTTGATCATCTTGTTCATCGACCACCATTTCATCACCATGTTGGTCGTTTTAATGGTGGTAACCCATGGTGGTAATCGTTGTGGCCATCGTTGTCGTCGTCATGGTGATATTTCCGTGTGCCATCGTGGTAGGCCTTGTGCCTGGCTTCGTGGATGTCAACGTGGTGGTAGGTGAGAGGTGGTAATCCATGGCAGTAGCCATGCATCCTTGTCGTCGTCGGCAACACAATGCTATTTCCGCGCGCCATTGTTGTATGTGGTTGCTCCCGGCTTCATGGACCGCGACATGGTGATGGCAGGTGAGATGTGAGAGGTGGTAGTCCATGGCGGTAGTCATCCTCGTCGGTGGCGGCAACATGGTAGTATTTCCGAGCGTCGTTAGGGTATGCCTTGTGCGGCCCGGCTTCGTGGACGACGACATGGTGATGATGGTAGGTGAGATGTGGGAGGTGGTAATCCATGGCGGTAGCCATCCTCGTCAGCGGCAACGATATGGTGGCATTTCTGCGTGCTTCGTGGTTGTGTTTGACTTCGTGTACGGCGGCGTGGTGATGCTAGGTGAAAGGTGGTAATCCATGGCAATAGATATCCTCATCGTCGTTAGCGGTATGGTGGTATTTCTATGCACCGTCGTGGTTGTGTCTGGCTTCATGGACGGCAGTGTGGTGATGGTTGTGGTAGATGAGAGGTGGGAGGTAATGTCACCGTGTACACAAGAGATAAGGCTAAAGCAAGACTTGCAAGCAAACGAACAAAATGGCACCTGGGTACCTAGTGATGCAACCCAGGGCAGCAAACAGAGAGCAACATATGGTCCAATCTTGTTTCGAACGTGCAATTCTTCCTAAGGGTGCCTTCATGATGATAAAAAAAATGAATGCGACCTACCAAACTCGCATGTCATGTTTTGAAAACGTCACACGAATGGGGGTATACAAGCTTAAATCTAATTTTATACGTCTTATATCTTATATTTGTTTATTTTACTAATTGAAGACTTGCACGTCAATCTTAGATGTTAGAAAAATTTGTCCGTCCAATTAACCCACAATCTATCCAGAGCCATTAGATTGAGCAAGTACGCTCTCCTAATTTCCCTCCCGAGATGGGCTGACGTCCTAGAGTATGACTCTTACCTATCCCGATTATTTTTTGTGCGAATTTCCCATCCTCCCACTACTCCAGCACTAGCACGCTTAACTTCCAAGTTCCTTTCCCATCCTCCTTCCAAGTGCTTCACGCGCATGTTGTTGATACTAGTATCATATCAATCCTATTAACATGTTGGTCGATGTCACACTTCTTTATTGTTTGAATGTCAAATAATTATTTTAATAAACAAAAGTAATGATGTAATAATAATCTTGAATAAATAAATAAATATTAACTTTTTAAATTTATATTATAATTAATTTTTTATTTTTTAAATATTTTTTTTGCCAAACCTAAAACCTGAAAATTTGAAAATCTAAAAATTGGCTAACTTTATGGTTAAGTAATAGTAATCTTTATGCAAGATGAAATTATTAATTTAAAATTTTAAAAAATATAAAATACGGAATTTCTGGCAAAAACTAAAATCTTCATGCTTTCATATTTTCATTTGGAATTTTGAGAATCTAAAAATCTTCCTGCTTCCGCTAATCTCGTGATATTGGTCTCGTCGGAGGTGTTTGGTAGGTTGCATGTCTTTGGGCTAGGCTGGATAAATCAGAAAACGAGCTGATTGGTTGCTTGGTTGGCCTCTGCTGAGGCCATCCCGATTCTTAAAACACTAAAAAGAGGCTTTCGGCCGAAAAAAAAGCTTGAATCAGCCGTTTCCCTAAGCCTACCCCATTTTCAGCTTTAGTCCTCCTTCACATGGTCCCTTCGAATCAACACAACCATTGTTCGAATGAAAATAAGATGTATATGTGTCCATTCCGACAATCGGTCTTGAGTTTCGTTAGACATAAATCATAAATTCCGTGATCATGTTTAGATTGCTTTGAGCGAATTTCATCAAATTCTTCGCATAAAGTCGACCGTTTAAAGTTTCCTTCGAGGAGTAGCTTTAAGTCACAATTCTGCACAGGTCTCATGTTGTAAGTTTTTCGTTTTGGTGAACATAGATGGATAGAAAAACAACTCGCTAGTACACTTCAAATAGTGCACATGTAGAAATTAGTTTTGGTGTATTGTAGTGAGCTGCTCAATGGCTCACTTCCCCTCTTGATCATCTTGTTCATCGACCACCGTTTCATCACCATGTTGGTCGTTTTAATGGTGGTAACCCATGGTGGTAATCGCTGTGGCCATCGTTGTCGTCGTCATGGTGATATTTCCGTGTGCCATCGTGGTAGGCCTTGTGCCTGGCTTCGTGGATGTCAACGTGGTGGTAGGTGAGAGGTGGTAATCCATGGCAGTAGCCATGCATCCTTGTCGTCGTCGGCAACACAATGCTATTTCCGCGCGCCATTGTTGTATGTGGTTGCTCCCGGCTTCATGGACCGCGACATGGTGATGGCAGGTGAGATGTGAGAGGTGGTAGTCCATGGCGGTAGCCATCCTCGTCGGTGGCGGCAACATGGTAGTATTTCCGAGCGTCGTTAGGGTATGCCTTGTGCGGCCCGGCTTCGTGGACGACGACATGGTGATGATGGTAGGTGAGATGTGGGAGGTGGTAATCCATGGCGGTAGCCATCCTCGTCAGCGGCAACGATATGGTGGCATTTCTGCGTGCTTCGTGGTTGTGTTTGACTTCGTGTACGGCGGCGTGGTGATGCTAGGTGAAAGGTGGTAATCCATGGCAATAGATATCCTCATCGTCGTTAGCGGTATGGTGGTATTTCTATGCACCGTCGTGGTTGTGTCTGGCTTCATGGACGGCAGTGTGGTGATGGTTGTGGTAGATGAGAGGTGGGAGGTAATGTCACCGTGTACACAAGAGATAAGGCTAAAGCAAGACTTGCAAGCAAACGAACAAAATGGCACCTGGGTACCTAGTGATGCAACCCAGGGCAGCAAACAGAGAGCAACATATGGTCCAATCTTGTTTCGAACGTGCAATTCTTCCTAAGGGTGCCTTCATGATGATAAAAAAAAATGAATGCGACCTACCAAACTCGCATGTCATGTTTTGAAAACGTCACACGAATGGGGGTATACAAGCTTAAATCTAATTTTATACGTCTTATATCTTATATTTGTTTATTTTACTAATTGAAGACTTGCACGTCAATCTTAGATGTTAGAAAAATTTGTCCGTCCAATTAACCCACAATCTATCCAGAGCCATTAGATTGAGCAAGTACGCTCTCCTAATTTCCCTCCCGAGATGGGCTGACGTCCTAGAGTATGACTCTTACCTGTCCCGATTATTTTTTGTGCGAATTTCCCATCCTCCCACTACTCCAGCACTAGCAGCTTAACTTCCAAGTTCCTTTCCCATCCTCCTTCCAAGTGTTCGCGCGCATGTTGTTGATACTAGTATCATATAATCCTATTAACATGTTGGTCGATGTCACACTTCTTTATTGTTTGAATTTCAAATAATTATTTTAATAAACAAAAGTAATGATGTAATAATAATCTTAAATAAATAAATATTGACTTTTTAATATAGTATTATAATTAATTTTATTTTTTAAATATTTTTGCCAAACCTAAAACCTGAAAATTTGAAAATCTAAAATTGGATAACTTTATGGTTAATAATAGTAATCTTTATGCAAGATGAAATTATTAATTTAAATTTTAAAAAATATAAAATCTGAATTTCTGGCAAAAACTAAAATCTTCCTGCTTTCATATTTTCATTTTGGAATTTTGAGAATCTAAAAATCTTCCTGCTTCCGCTAATCTCGTGATATTGGTCTCGTCGGAGGTGTTTGGTAGGTTGCATGTCTTTGGGCTAGGCTGGATAAATCAGAAAACGAGCTGATTGGTTGCTTGGTTGGCCTCTGCTGAGGCCATCCCGATTCTTAAAACACTAAAAAGAGGCTTTCGGCCGAAAAAAAGCTTGAATCAGCCGTTTCCCTAAGCCTACCCCATTTTCAGCTGTAGTCCTCCTTCACATGGTCCCTTCGAATCAACACAACCATTGTTCGAATGAAAATAAGATGTATATGTGTCCATTCCGACAATCGGTCTTGAGTTTCGTTAGACATAAATCATAAATTCCGTGATCATGTTTAGATTGCTTTGAGCGAATTTCATCAAATTCTTCGCATAAAGTCGACCGTTTAAAGTTTCCTTCGAGGAGTAGCTTTAAGTCACAATTCTGCACATGTCTCATGTTGTAACTTTTTCGTTTTGGTGAACATAGATGGATAGAAAAACAACTCGCTAGTACACTTCAAATAGTGCACATGTAGAAATTAGTTTTGGTGTATTGTAGTGAGCTGCTCAATGGCTCACTTCCCCTCTTGATCATCTTGTTCATCGACCACCGTTTCATCACCATGTTGGTCGTTTTAATGGTGGTAACCCATGGTGGTAATCGCTGTGGCCATCGTTGTCGTCGTCATGGTGATATTTCCGTGTGCCATCGTGGTAGGCCTTGTGCCTGGCTTCGTGGATGTCAACGTGGTGGTAGGTGAGAGGTGGTAATCCATGGCAGTAGCCATGCATCCTTGTCGTCGTCGGCAACACAATGCTATTTCCGCGCGCCATTGTTGTATGTGGTTGCTCCCGGCTTCATGGACCCGGGTGATGGTAGGTGAGATGTGAGAGGTGGTAGTCCATGGCGGTAGCCATCCTCGTCGGTGGCGGCAACATGGTAGTATTTCCGAGCGTCGTTAGGGTATGCCTTGTGCGGCCCCTTCGTGGACGACGACATGGTGATGATGGTAGGTGAGATGTGGGAGGTGGTAATCCATGGCGGTAGCCATCCTCGTCAGCGGCAACGATATGGTGGCATTTCTGCGCGCTTCGTGGTTGTGTTTGACTTCGTGTACGGCGGCGTGGTGATGCTAGGTGAAAGGTGGTAATCCATGGCAATAGATATCCTCATCGTCGTTAGCGGTATGGTGGTATTTCTATGCACCGTCGTGGTTGTGTCTGGCTTCATGGACGGCAGTGTGGTGATGGTTGTGGTAGATGAGAGGTGGGAGGTAATGTCACCGTGTACACAAGAGATAAGGCTAAAGCAAGACTTGCAAGCAAACAAACAAAATGGCACCTGGGTACCTAGAGCAACCCAGGGCAGCAAACAGAGAGCAACATATGGTCCAATCTTGTTCGAACGTGCAATACGTCTTCAACGTATCGATATCTTATGTTCCATGCTACATTATTGATGATATCTACATGTTTTATGCATTATATGTCGTATTTATGCATTTTACGGAACTAACCTATTAACAAGATGCCGAAGAGCCGTTCTGTTTTCTGTTGTTTTGGTTTCAGAAGACTCCTAATGAAATATTCTCGGGTGGACGAAATCAACGCCCCGGGGCCTATTTTCAGCTTCCAGAAGTCTGAAGAGGAAACGAAGTGGGGCCACGAGGCGACGACACGCTAGGGCGGCGCGGCCTGGGCTCTGGCCGCGCCGGCCTGTTGTGCCGCCACCTCGTGTGGCCCCTTCCGCCTACTTAAAGCCTCAGTCGCGAAACCCCCAGAATAGGCCACGGTACGAGAAAAGTTCCTGAGCCGCCGCCGCCGCGAAGCCAAGATGCGGGGGCCCAGTCTCTATTCCGACGCAGCCGCGGGACGCGAGAGATGCCCCAGGAAGGCCCTGCCATCCACCGACCATGCCATCTCCCGCCATCTTCATCCACCATTCTTGCTCCCATGAGGAGGGAGTAGTTCTCCATCGAGCTCGGGGCTGTACCGGTAGCTATGTGGGTACTCTCTCCTGTGTACTTCAATACAATAACCTCATGAGCTGCCTTACATGATTGAGATTCATATGATGATGCTTGTAATCTAGATGTCATTATGCTAGTCAAGTGGGTTTACTTATGTGATCTCCGGAGACTCCTTGTCCCACGTGTGTAAAGGTGACAGTGTGTGCCGTGTGGGTCTCTTAGGCTATATTTCACAGAATACTTATTCACTGTTATGAATGGCATAGTGAAGTGCTTATTTATATCCTTTATGATTGCAATGTGTTTTGTATCACAATTTATCCATGTGCTACTCTAGTGATGTTATTAAAGTAGTTTTATTCCTCTTGCACGATTGTAATGGTGACAGTGTGTGTCCAGTGTTAGTACTTGGCGTAGGCTATGATTATGATCTCTTGTAGATTATGAAGTTATTATTGCTATGATGGTATTGATGTGATATATTCCTCCTACATGGTGTGAAGGTGACGGTGTGGCGTGCTATGTTAGTACTTGGTTTGATTGTTGTGTCGATCTTTCATGCACTCAGGTTATTTAAATATGAACATTGAATTGTGGGGCTTGTTAACTCCGGCATTGAGTTCGTGTAATCCTACGCAATGTGCTCATCATCCAACAAGAGAGTGTAGAATATGCATTTATCTATTGTTATGTGATCAAATGTTGAGAGTGTCCACTAGTGAAAGTCTAATCCTAGAGCCTTGTTCCTAAATGTTTGCTATGGCTGCTTATTTCTTGTTTTTGTGGGTACTACTGCTGCGTTACTCTACGCATGTTGCATAGGCAATATTACTACCATCAATTGCATGCCAGCCAAGCTATTTTCTCGCGCCGTACTACTGCTCATATTAATTCATACCACTTGTATTTCACTATCTCTTCACCCGGAGCTAGTGCACCTATTAAGTATTTGGGGACACAAGAGACTTCTTGCTTTGTGGTTGGAGGGTTGCATGAGAGGGATACTTTGACCTCTTCCTCCCGGAGTTCGATAAACCTTGGGTGATCCACTTAGGGAAAACTTGTTGTTATTCTACAAACCTCTGCTCTTGGGAGGCCCAACAACATCTGCAAGAATAAGGCACCGTAGACATCAGAAAGCTATTTTAAGGCGCCGTTGCGAAGTGAGGAAAGGTAAAAGTGCTCACACACTCCGGATCTCGGCTACTAAGCTGTTTTCCGGCGCCGTTGTAAGTACTCGAAGCTATTTCCTTTAGACTCTGCAAGTGCGACATTTGGTTTCTTGTTTACACTAGTTAGGCATAATGGACAACAATGACCTTCTTATTCTATTTCCTGATTTAAGACATGGATGGTTTGATGCGAAAATTAAAAAACCCATGGAACATATTAATATGAATGCTTTAGACACTATTGTTGCTAATGCTATGGAAAATTCTAAGCTTGGGGAAGGTGGCTTTGATGAGCATGATATTTCCCCCAAGCATTGAGGAGAGAATTTACTTTGATGATACTATACCTCCTATATTTGATGATGAGAATAATGAGCTTCTTTGTTGAATTTGCTCCCACTACCATTAATAAAATTGATTATGCCTATATTGGGAAGTAATAATTTTATGCATGAAGCTCATGAAGAATGCCCATGTGATAGTTATATTGTTGAGTTTGCTCATGTTGCTGCAAAGTTATTATGAGAGAGAAAATATGGCAAAAATTTTCATGTTACTAAAACACCTCATGTGCTGAAATTTTTTGAAGCTACACTTGTTTTATCTTCCTGCTTGTTACTTTGCTCTTCATGAACTTGTTTATTTACAAGATTCTTATGCATAGGAAGCATATTAGACTTAAATGTGTTTTTGAATTTGCCTCTTGATGCTCTCTTTTGCTTCAACTATTTCTTGCGAGTGCATCATTAAAACTGCTGAGCCCATCTTAATGGCTATAAAGAAAAGAACTTCTTAGGAGATAACCCATGTTTTTTTACTACGGTACTTTGTTTTTATATTTGTGTCTTGGAGAGTTGTTACTACTGTAGCAACCTCTCCTTATCATGTTTTTGTGCCAAGTAAAGTTTCTATCTTAAAGTTGATGTTATTTTGGGATCGCTGCGCAGAAACAGCATTGCTGTCTGTCACGAATCTGGGCCTAAGTCTCTGTAGGAAATTCGAAAAAAT
The DNA here is from genome assembly GCA_030979885.1 of Lolium multiflorum. Taxonomy (NCBI): domain Eukaryota; kingdom Viridiplantae; phylum Streptophyta; class Magnoliopsida; order Poales; family Poaceae; genus Lolium; species Lolium multiflorum. The sequence goes on along the minus strand of JAUUTY010000242.1, from coordinate 10,732 downwards.
CTGCCAATTTACGAGCGTGATCCTCAGATATGTACGCAACTTTCATTCAATTTGAGCATTTTCATTTGAGCAAGTCTGGTGCCATTTTAAAATTCGTCACTACGAACTGTTCTGTTTTGACAGATTCTGCCTTTTATTTCGCATTGCCTCTTTTGCTATGTTGGATGAATTTCTTTGATCCATTAATGTCCAGTAGCTTTATGCAATGTCCAGAAGTGTAAAGAATGATTGTGTAACCTCTGAACATGTAAATTTTTATTGTGCACTAACCCTCTAATGAGTTTGCTTGAAGTTTGGTGTGAAGGAAGTTTTCAAGGGTCAAGAGAAGTATGATATACCATGATCAAGAGGAGTGAAAGCTTGGGGATGCCCGTGGTTCATCCCTGCATATTTTAAGAAGACTCAAGCATCTAAGCTTGGGGATGCCAAGCATCCTTCTTCATCGACAAATGTCAGGTTCCTTCTTGAAACTATATATTTTTATTCGGTCGAGATCTTATGTAATTTACTTGGAGCGTCGTATGTTTTGTTTTGTTTTGTTTGAATAAATGATTGTGTGGGAGAGAGAGACAAGCTCCGCTGGTTCATATGAACACATATGTTCTTAACCTTTAGTTCAAAGGCGAAAGTTGATCGCTTCACTTGTTGTTATATGGTTGGAAACAGAAAATGCTACATGTAGTAATTCTAAAATGTCTTGGATAATGGTACTTGGCAATTGTTGTGCTCATGTTTAAGCTCTTGCATCATATACTTTACCATTAATGAAGAAATACATAGAGTTTGCTGAAATTTGGTTTGCATGTTGGTGTCTCTAAGGTCTAGATAATTTCTAGTATTGAGTTTTTGAACAACACAGGAAAATGGGTCAGATCTATAATGTTTACAATATATACCCATGTAGGTTTTGCTGGGTTCATCCTTAGTTCTTCAATATTGCTGGCTAACCTTGTATCAGAGGAATACTTCTTCATCAAAATCCCAGAGCTAACCACTATGCCATTTGTGTCTACATACCTACCTACCATGGTATTCTCAGCCATTCCAAGTAAATACTTCAGGTGCTACCTTTAAACAATTCAAAAAGTTATTATATTATTTGTGTCAATGTTTTATATTTGACAGGAAGTATGTGAGAGTGTTTATCTTCAATCTTTGGTGAGCCTTTCTATAATGGACTATTGCAGCTGTAGCTTATCATGTTTTCAAGAGGCGGCAATGGGTTACGATTAAAATTAATTAACAAAGGCAGACACTCCACTCCATGGTATGTGGGTGGGCAGCTTTGAAGGATTAAGTTGTATAACCTTGAAAGCAAGGTGGGGAGGGTATCATATATCAAACAAAATATAAAAGGCCTCCTTCAATAGGTATGAGATTGAAATTTAGCTGAGCCACAGGATTAGGTTGCCATGATTTGTGAAAGAAAGGTTGGAAGGTGTGCCACCCAAAAATAAAATAATTTCTTATGTTCCATGCAACTTTATTGATGATACCTACATGTTTATGCACATTATATGTAGTATTTACGCATTTTCAGGACTAACCTATTAACAAGATGAAAGGCCAGTTCTTTGTTTTACGCTGTTTTTGTTTGAAATCCTAGTAAAGTATTATAGAGATGGGGCACGAAATCATGAGACCCTATTTTTACCTGACTTCAGAGGCCGAGAGGGTCGAGAAGTGAGGCCTGGTGGCAGGAGTGACCCGCGGCCCAGGCCTGTGCGCTCCCGACTTTAATCCTGGGCCTAAGTGTGCCTCTGTGCCTTGTCCCAGCCTACAAATAGCCTCAGTCTTGAAAGCCCAGTCTGCAGGAGGCACGATACGGAAAACCTTCCAGACGCCGCCTTGTGGCGATCCATCTCAGAGGATTCGGAGATAGCCTCGGCGCCTGGAGGGGGTTCATCTGGGAGATCTTGCCCGCCATGATCGCCTCAGGAGTGATGAGTGAAGTAGTTCACCCCTGGACTATGGGTCCATAGCAGTAGCCTAGATGGTCGTCTTCTCCTAATTGTGCTTCATTGTTGGATCTTGTGAGCTGCCTAACATGATCAAGATCATCTTATCTGTAATACTATATGTTGTGTTTGTCGGGATCCGATGGATAGAGAATACTATGTTCTGGTGATTATCAATCTATTGTTTATGTGTTGTTTATGATCTTGCATGCTCTCCGTTATTAGTAGAGGCTCTGGCCAAGTTTTTGCTCTTAACTCCAAGAGGGAGTATTTATGCTCGATAGTGGGTTCATGCCTTGGGACAGTGACTGAAAGTTCTAAGGTTGTGATGTCTCTGTTGCCACTAGGATAAAACATTGATTCTATGTCTAAGGATGTAGTTGTAGATTACATTACGCACCATACTTAATGCAATTATGTGTTGTTTACAACTTAATGCGAAAAGGTTCGGATGATAACCTGAAGGTGGACTTTTTAGGCATAGATGCAGTTGGATGGCGGTCTATGTACTTTGTCGTAATGCCTGGATTAAATCTCACTATATTTATCATATCATGTATATGCATTGTTATGCCCTTCTCTATTTGTCAATTGTCCGACTGTAATTTGTTCACCAACATGCTTTTATCTTATAGGAGAGACACCTCTAGTGAGCTGTGGCCCGGTTCTATTCTTTACATAGCATACAAAATCTACTGCAATACTTGTTTTACTGTTTTCTTACAACAATCATCTTCCACTGTCCCCGGTTAATCCTTTGTTGTGTGGTGAGATTCACAACCTCTTTGTTTAGTTGAGACAAGTACTTGGGTGTGTTGTGCGAGGATTCCATTAGCTTGAATCCATTGTTGCTAGCATCACATTTGCTTCACCATCAACCTTCAACGTGCTTCTTGGCTCCTCCTGGTTGATAAACCTTGGTTTCTTCCACAGAGGAAGGAAAACTTGCCAACGTGCGCATCATATCTTCTCTTGGATTCAGCGGACGTGTCACAGTGATACGTCTCCAACGTATCGATAATTTCTTTATGTTCCATGCTACTTTATTGATGATACCTACATGTTTTATGCACATTATATGTCATATTTATGCATTTTACGGAACTAACCTATTAACAAGATGCGAAAGGCAGTTCTTATTTTTTGCTGTTTTTGGTTTTAGAAATCCTAGTAAAGAAAATATTCTGGGAATTGGACGAAATCGCCCAGGGTCCTATTTTGCACGAAGCTTCCGGAAGACCGAAGACCTAACGAAGTGGGAGGCCACGAGAACGTAAGGGGTGGCAGCGCGGCCCAAACTCTGGCGCGCCGACCTGGCCCCCAGACTCGTGTGGCCCCTGCGTTCGACCTTCCGCCTGCAAAGCCTGCGTCGCGAGAGCCCCCGATGCAGAGGCCACGATACGGAAAACCTTACGACGCCGCCGCCGCGGAAATCCCTCTGGGATTACGGAGATCGCCTCCGACGCCACCAGCAGGAGGAAGTTCATCTCTACAGGAGGACTCTACACGCCATGGTCGCCTCAGGAGTGATGAGTGAGTAGTTCACCCATGGACCATGGGTCCTGCTTGTTAACTAGGCCAGTCGTCTTCTCCTTGTTGTGCTTCATTGTTAGATCTTGTGGGCTGCCTAACATGATCAAGATCATCTATATGTTCTATATGTTGTGTTTGTCGGGATCGATGGATGGAGAGTACTATGATTATGGTGATTATCAATCTATTGTTCATGTGTGTTGTTTATGATCTTGCATGCTCTCGTTATTAGTAGAAGACTCTGCAATGATTTTACTCTCCAAGAGGGAGTATTTATGATAGATAGTGGGTTCATGCCTCCATTGAATGTGGGACAGTGACGGAAAGTTCTAAGGTTGTGGATGTGCTTTGTTTGCCACTAGGGATAAAACATTGATGCTATGTCTAAGGATGTAGTTGTTGATTACATTACGCACAATACTTAATGCAATTATCTCTATTGCTTTGCAACTTAATACTGGAGGGTTGGACGATAACCCGGAGGTGGACTTTTTAGGCATAGATACGATTTGGATGGTCTATGTACTTTGTCGTAATGCCCAATTAAGTCTCACTATATTTATCATGTATGTATATGCATTATTATGCCTTTCTCTATTTGTCAATTGCACGACTGTAATTTACCCAACGTGCTTTTATCTTATGGGAGAGACACCTCCAGTGAATGAACTGTGGATCCCGGTCCTATTCTTTCCATAGCATACAATTGTGTTTATTATTTTCTTTGCAAACATCTTGCCCACTGATCAGTTTAATCCCTTTTGTTAAACAGCGGTGGGTCAAACTAGCCTCCAGCATTTCGTTGGGAGCAAAGTACTTTGGTGTGTTGTGCGAGTTCTAGTTGGCTGTGGAATGGTGTTGCGCCGCATCACATCTCGCGACCATCAACCTTCAACGTGTGAAAACCTATCTGATTCGGTCTGGCCTTGGTTTCATGCGAGGAAAACTTGCCCTTTGTGCGCATCATACCTTCTCTTGGGGTTCCCAACGGACGTGTACATCTACGCATCCAAGCACTTTTACAGCGTGATTCTTACGGGGAACTGAAGAAAAGCTACACCACATAGAATTGCCTCCCACGGCAACGGCTCTTTTAAAGCCGTTAGCAAAGGGGAAGATTTCTGCAAGGGGAGTCTCTCTTCTCCAATCTCTTTACTTTGTTTTTGTCTTGCTTTATTTTATTTACTACTTTGTTTCCTACTTAATCAAAACACAAAAAAATTAGTTGCTATTTTTACTTTATTTGCTATCTTGTTTGCTTATCTCAAAAACACAAAAAAATTAGTTACTCGTCTTTACCTTATTTGCTAGTTTACTTTTTGCTTATTGCATCATGTTTTCTTTTAATTTTACCACAAAAGACATCTGCAAGTGGGACGTGGGTCCTGGGTAGGAGAAATAATATAGAAAAATTTTTCAATGTATTAGTATTCTTTGCAGGATTTTTGAAGATAGACACTTGGTAGAACTTGCACCTACCTATGAAATTACTGCTGCTGCTTTAGTTCGCTTGTTGGAAACTAAATTTGTTAATCTCAATCCTATAATCCAACACATGTTTCTTACACTTGGTGATATGGAAGAAGGGGAAAAAAAGATTTTGTTTTAGAAACCCTTCTTAGAGAATTTGGTGGTCTAGCAAGAGAGGCTAGAAAGGTTTTTGCTAGATTTAATATGCTAGGTTCTCATACCAATTTTATTGGTCTCCTTGAAAAAATGGACATGGATAGAATAATGTACACTAATAACATTAATGATGGAGGGGAAATCAAAGCACCAATACCATGTAAACTTCTAGCTATGAATGACGCACTAGAAAATAACTATGCTTGGCTTGTTCCCGAAAATTTGTTCGATGAGAGTAGCAAGCCTAAGACTAATGAAAAGGGAGACGCTAAAACTCATATATCAAATATACTATGCTTGGTTGAGAAAACTCCCAACACCCCTGGTAATGATGTTGATGCTTCTACTCTCGATATTACTTTTTCTGCGCCTAGCTGAAAGGCGTTAAAGAAAAGCGCTTATGGAGACAACCCATGTTTTTACCTACAGCAATTTTTTGTTTTATTGAGTCTTGGAAGTTGTTTACTACTGTAGCAACCTCTCATTATCATGTTTTTGTGCCAAGTAAAGTTTCTATGTCAAAGTTGATGTTATATTTGGGATTGCTGCACAGAAACAGCATTGCTGTCTGTCACGAATCTGGGCATAATTCTCTGTAGAAAATTCGAAAAAAATCTGCCAATTTACGAGCGTGATCCTCAGATATGTACGCAACTCTCATTAGTTTTGAGTTTTTCCATTTGAGCAAGTCTGGTGCCATTTATAAATTCGTCTTTACAGACTGTTCTGTTTTTGACAGATTCTGCCTTTTATTTAGCATTGCCTCTTTTGCTAGTTGGGTTTATTTCTTTGATCCATTAATGTCCAGTAGCATTATGCAATGTCCAAGTGAAAATAATGATTGTGTCACCTCTGAATGTGTGAATTATTAATGATGCATTAACCCTTTAATGAGTTTGCTTGAAGTTTGGTGTGAAGGAAGTTTTCAAGGGTCAAGAGAGGAGAATGATATACTAAGATCAAGAGGAGTGAAAGCTCTAAGCTGGCCCCCGTGGTTCATCCCTCCATATTTTAAGAAGACTCAAGCGTCTAAGCTTGGGGATGCCAAGGCATCCCCTTCTTCATCGACAACATCATCAGGTTCCTCCCCTGAAACTATATTTTTATTGAGTCACATCCGGTGTTCTTTACTTGGAGCGTCGGTTTGTTTTTCGTTTTTGTTTTTGTTTGAATAAGATGGATCCTAGCATTCACTTTGTGGGAGAGAGACACGCTCCGCTGTTGCATATGGACACATGTGTCCTTGGGCTTTACTCATAATGTTCAAGGCGAAGTTTCTTCTTCGTTAATTTGTTATATGGTTGGAATTGGAAAATGCTACATGTAGTAATTCTAAAAAATGTCTTGGATAATGTGATACTTAGATTGTTGCTCATGTTTAAGCTCTTGCATCATATATACTTTGCACCTATTAATGAAGAACCACATAGAGCTTGTTAAAATTTGATTTGCATATTTGGTTTCTCTAGGTCTAGATAATATCAGTATTGAGTTTTGAACAACAAGGAAGGCAGTGTAGAGTCTTATAATGTTTACAATATGTCTTTTATGTGAGTCTTGCTGCACTTGTTCATCCTTGAGTTGCTTCAAATAACCTTGCTAGCCTAAACCTTGTATCAAGAGAATACTTCTCATGCATCCAAATCCTTGAGCCAACTACTAGCCATTTGTGTCCACCATACCTACCTACTACATGGTATTTCTCCGCCATTTCAAAGTAAATTGCTTGAGTGCTACCTTTAAAATTCCATCATTCGCCTTTGCAATATATAGCTCATGGAACAGGACGAAATAGCCTTAAAAACTATCGTAGTATTGAATATGTACTTATGCACTTTATATTTTATTAAGTTGCATGTTGTGCGATAACCATGTTTCTGGGGAACGCCATCAACTATTGTTGAATATCATGTGAGTTACTATGCATGTCCGTCTTGTCTGAAGGTCTATCATTTTAGTGGTTGGAGCATGCAAAAATTGTTAGAGAAGAACATTGGGCCGCTAACTAAAGCCATGAATCATGGTGGAAGTTTGAGTTTTGGACATATATCCTCAATCTCATATGAGAATAATAACTTTGCTACATGCTTGCTTTTAAGAGGAGTCCATTATCTGTTGTCCATGTTGTCCCGGTATGGATGTCTAAGTTGAGAATAATCAAAAGCGAGAAATCTGAAATGCGAGCATTCTCCTTGGACCTTTGTACAGGCGGCATGGAGGTACCCCTTTGTGACACTTGGTTGAAACATGGCATGCAAGATCCGGTAGTCCAAGTTAAGTAGGACAAGGTGCGGGCACTATTAGTATATGCGTGAGGCTTGCAACTTGTAAGATATAATTTACATAACTCATATGCTTTATTACTACCGTTGACAAAATTGTTTCATGTTTTCAAAATAAAAGCTCTAGCACAAATACAGCAATCGATCCTTTCCTCTTTACCATTCTTTTATTTTTATTGTTGAGTCAGTTTACCTATCTCCTTCCACCTTAAGAAGCAAACACTTGTGAACTGTGCATTGATTCCTACATACTTGCATATTGCACTTGTTATATTACTTTATATTGATAATATCCATGAGATATACATGTTACAAGTTGAAAGCAACCGCTGAAACTTAATCTTCCTATGTGTTGCTTCAATACCTTTACTTTGATTTATTGCTTCACGAGTTAACTCTTATGCAAGACTTATTGATGCTTGTCTTGAAGTACTATTCATGAAAAGTCTTTGCTTTATGATTCGGTTGTTTAGTCATGTCATTACATTGTTTTGATCGCTGCATTCATTACATATGTTTACAAATAGTATGATCAAGATTTTGATGGCATGTCACTTCAGAAATTATCTTTGTTATCGTTTTGCCTGCTCGGGGGACGAGCAGAACTAAACTTGGGGATGCTGATACGTCTCCATTGTCGATAATTTCTTATGTTCCATGCTACTTTATTGATAAATACCTACATGTTTTATGCACATTATATGTCATATTTATGCATTTTACGGGACTAACCTATTAACAAGATGCGAAGAGCCAGTTGCTGTTTTTGCTGTTTTGGTTTCAGAAATCCTAGTAAAGAAATATTCTCTCGATTGGTGAAACTTTCGCCCGGGTCCTATTTTTGCATGAGCTCGAAAGGCCAGAGACCCCTGGGTAGGGCCACGAGCGACCGGGGGGTGGCGGCGCGGCCCCAAACCACGCTTGCCCGCCCAGACCTAACCACTGGGCCCCTCGTGTGGCCCCTCGCGTTGACCTTCGGCCTGCCCAAAGCCTCAGTCGCAGCCCCGATGCAGGAGCCACGATACGGAAAACCTTCTGACGCCGCCGCCATGGTCCATCTCGGGGATTACGGAGATCGCCTCCGGCACCTTGCCCGGAAGTTCATCTCCCCGGAGGACTCTACCGCCATGGTCGCCTCGGAGTGATGGATGAGTGGTTCACCCCTTGGACCATGGGTCCATAGCGGTAGCTAGATGGTCGTCTTCTCCTTGTTGTGCTTCATTGTTAGATCTTACTTGTGAGCTGCCTAACATGATCAAGATCATCTATATGTAATTCTATATGTTGTGTTTGTCGCGATCCGATGGATAGAGAGTACTATGATTATGGTGATTATCAATCTATTGTTCATGTGTTTGTTTATGATCTTGCATGCTCTCTATTATTAGTAGAGGCTCCGGCCAAGTTTTTACTCTTAACTCCAAGAGGAGTATTTATGCTCGATAGTGGGTTCATGCCTCCATTGAATGTGGGACCAGTGACGGAAAGTTCTAAGGTTGTGGATGTCTTTGTTGCCACTATAAAACATTGGTGCTATGTCTAAGGATGTAGTTGTTGATTACATTACGCACAATACTTAATGCAATTATCTGTTGCTTTGCAACTTAATACTGGAGGGGGTTCGGACGATAACCTGAAGGTGGACTTTTTAGGCATAGATGCAGTTGGATGGCGGTCTATGTACTTTGTCGTAATGCCCAATTAAATCTCACTATATTTATCATGTCATGTATATGCATTATTATGCCTTTCTCTATTTGTCAATTGCCAGACTGTAATTTGTTCACCCAACATGCTTTTATCTTATGGAAGAGACACCTCTGTGAACTATGGATCCCGGTCCTATTCTTTCCATAGCATACAATCTACTTGTTTCTGTTTTCTTTGCAAGCATCTTCCACTCGATACGTTTAATCCTTTGTTCTCAAAGCGGTGAGATTGACAACCTCATTGTTTCGTTGGGGCAAATGCTGCAGATTGTGTTGTGCGGGTTCTAGTTGGCGGCGGAATCCCCTGGTGTTGCCACATCACATTGCGTCATCAGCTGTCCAACGTGCTTCTTGGCTCCTCTTGGATTCGATTAAACCTTGGTTTCATCCTGAGGGAAACTTGCCACTTAATGCAGCATCATACCTTCCTCTTGGGGTTCCCAACGGACGTGTACATCTACGAGCGACATCATACATCTACGCGCATCAAGCTTTTTTTCTGGCGCGGGGAGATCAAGACACGCTGCAGGGGAGTCTCCACTTCTCAATCTCTTCACTTTGTTTTGCTTTATTTTATTTACTTTGTTTGCTGCACCTAAACAAAACACAAAAAAATTAGTTACTAGTTTTACTTTATTTCTTGTCTTGCTCTCTATATCAAAAACATAAAAAAACAAAATTAGTTATAGTCTTTGCTTTGTTTGCCTAGTTTACTTTTTGCTTATTTCATTATGCTTCATCCTAAGTTTACTCTGGAAAAGATACCGGTAGGACGAGGGTGTATCATTGGAAGAGATAATATGGAAGAATTTTTCACCCATGTTAGTATGGATGAAGATTTTGAAGATATACCATTATTAAAAACTGCTCCTACTTATGAAAGTGCCTCTGCCTGTTTAATACACATGTTGGAAACTAGATTTGTTAATCTCAATCCCATAATACAGCATATGTTTCTTACACTTTCGGATATGGAGATGGGAGAAAAGAGAAATTTTGTTTTAAAAGTCCTTGTTAGAGAATTTGGGGATATAGTTAAAGAAGCTAGAAAAGTTTTTATTAAGCATAAGAGGCTTGGTTTCTTTCCTAATTTTAAGCAAATACTTGAAAAGATGGATATGGATAGAATTAAGTATACTAATAATGTTAATGATGGTAGAGAAATTAAAGCGCCAATACCTAGTAAACTACTAGGAATGCATGAAGCTTTGGAAAACAACTATGCTTGGCTTGTTCCCGAAAATTTGTTTGATGAGAATAGTAAGCCTAGGAGCAATGAGAAAGGAGTTACTTATATAGACCAGATACAATGCATTGTTGAGAAAACTCCCAGCTCCCAAGGTAATAATGTTGATGCCTCATCTCTTGATAATACTTGATTTTCACTTTCTGAGCCTAGCTGAAAGAGCGTTAAGAAGCTTATGAGGAGACAACCCATGTTTTACTACAGTCCTTTGTTTTATATTTGAGTCTTGGAAGTTGTTGCTACTGTAGCTCTCCATATCATGTTTTTGTGCCAAGTAAAGTTTCTATGTTATAGTTTAGTGTTATATTTGTTGTATCTTGAAACAGCATTGTAACACATCTGTGCAGTCTGAGCACAAGTCTCAGAGGATGAAGCATC
>JAUUTY010000241.1:0-137213 GCA_030979885.1 Lolium multiflorum | reverse complement strand
GCATATCCCATTAGAAATTAAATAAAATAAAACAAGAGTCTAACATATACTATATTAGCTAATTAACAAAGTCTCATCACAGTGTATCAGTCCCAGTTCGAAACAGCCAAAACCAGAAGTTACGGATCAGCAGGGAAGTAACCCAGGTCCAAAAGCAGCATCTAATTAATTCAATAAAATATTGAGGTTATTCTAATCCCCTCTTCCTAAGCTCTTGCAGATCATGCATGCGGCCTAAGGAGTGATCGGCACAAAATATTATCCTACGCAGGTGGAGGTGTTACGTCGTAGATCAACATTCATCAAGGAAGTGTCTTTCACCTCGAAGACGAGAAGGTCATCAAGCTGCAATTCATGCGCCTCTGCAAACCCGAACCAACCATCCTTCAAGACCAGTTCACCCTGGTACTCATCGATGTGTGCACATACCAGGCGCAGCCTACGCTGGTCTTGAGCTTGATAGGCCTGGGAAAAATCCCTTTCAGACATTCCTTGAATTCTCTGGGGATGACCAACATATACATGTCATCGTTGCCGTCCAGTTGCACACAGAAGCGCGAGGGCTGAGGAGGGTCCTCCAGCCCGTTTAGGGCGGCCTTTCCCTCGCCCTTTTAATATACAACGTTGAATTGCTGCATGCCCGTCACCTTTGGCTTTTTGGCTAGTGAATTTCTTTGGTCTGAACTGGAAGTGATCTGAGAGGACATGTACAATCGCGGTCCTAAAACGTAGTTGCTCATTGGCGAATTGGAGGCGGGGTTCATACGCATCTAGTTAAGCACGGTATATATCAATCAACGGCATATAAGCCAGAACGTAGCATACATGGAGAAAATGCATCTAGCCTCTCTTTAATTAGTTTGCACAAAATCTAGCAGCGACAAGACAATTTGATTTCTGGTCACGGGCAAGCTTTCAGACTTTCTGAAACAGGTAACATGGAGCATATATTTGTATGTTCAGACTGCGAAACCTTGCTCTGTGATGGATACTATTACTAAACATCTTCCAGAACTAGTACTTAACATCTACTGTTTCCCGTCATTAAAAAAAAAATTGCAGAAGAATACTACGGTTTCCCGTCATTAAATTTTAAAGAAAAGAACTTGTTTAAGGTCCAGCCTTCATTGACTACTTACACTGCATCCTAGTGAGTTCCAGGACAACTTGCAACCACTTTTGGTGGTGCGCCCTGCCGGAAGACCGTGCAGCAGGGGTTGGGGTCGGCGCGGCAGAAAGCGGAAGGGTGCCGCCGCCGAAGAAATCGGTCTTGCAGAGCAGATGGTGCTTCCGGCGGAGAAGAAAGTACCGCGAGAGATGGACGCGGCCAAAGGGTAAGAAACGGATGTACTCGTAGATCCTTCTCTAGTCACGATCTGGATAGAAGAGACTGGACGTCCATCAAGCTGTTGGAGGATGCGGTGGATCAAATCGGCTGAGTTCAGGAAATATCGGTGATGTTCATCTGTGTCGGCGACGCGCTGCCGGTGGAAGGAGGAGGCGAGCCGTTCATGGCAGTCATTAGTGTAAAAGAGGTGAAGTGGGTGGGGAGTATGGGTGGGAGAGAGAGGGTTCGGGAAGTAATTGTAGTCTGCTCTCTCTTTTTTACAAGCTTTATCGTCCTCGGTGATATTTTTTAGATCATTACTTTCGGGCTACTTTATCGAGCCAGGCCTCAATGAAGCCTTGCGCTATAGCATCTCTAGAGTCCGCGCTTAAGTAATTTTGCTGTTGTGGTATTATTTGCTTGAGTAAACAGCATGCTATATCGCCTAAAACTATGGCGTTGGCCTATTTCGAGGCAAGTTGCTTTCACTTTTTAAGTGTTGATGAACTAATCATTGGTTCCACTTCTAAATCGAAATAATATAGCTAATACTTTAATATTTTAATAAATAATTTATACTATGTTGTTGCTTGTGAAATGTTGATGTTAGCCTTCTAATATACTTGAGATCTATTTCTATATGTGGTTATGTATGTATGATTGAGTCACTTTTGGACTATATATATCTATTCGTTCGTTCTAGTAAAAGTATTTATTTTTAGGCTATATTTAGTATTATTTTGAAAATGCTATTTAAAATATACCACACTATTACCACGATATTAGCGTCCATATCGTTTGAAGGTGGCTGCCGCTAATTCATTTAGCACGCTATTTTAAACCTTGGTTAAGACGCGTTTGGCGGCCTGCATCCAGGTTGGTGGGGAAATACCGTACCAAAGTGCTTAAAAGATTGCATCTTTTAGCTGGAAAACATTAGGGCATGTCCAACACCCAGGCGCTACTGCAAGAGCGCTAGGAATTATTTCCTCGTCGTTTGGCGGTTAGAGCTAATCCCAGCCCAGTCCCTAAGCAGTCGACGCAAAAAGAAACGTGAAACTCTTTCACCTGTCCTAGCTAAAGCACCGGAACCAACAGGAAGTCAGTCTGTCATCAGCAATTAGCGCTGCAAGGAGAGTACCTGGAGGATTTTACAATCCTTTGACATTCATTTGTTCTCTATTAGCGCCATATAGTATATAGCATTGTAATGCCCTTATACTCCTCTCAACATTAAAAAAAAGGTGTGCATATACTAATAACAGTTGCTGAAATGAAACTAAAAATAAGCAGACATGCACGGTTTACGAAGGATAGAAATACAGAGTTCATCACCATCCGTTTTAAATTATAAGATTAGATTACTTCAATGTGGGTTTACATACGCACTAAAATGAGTAAACAGAAACACTGAAATGGGTCCAGGGTATGTAAGATTCGGGAAAAGGAAGAGCATCTTAAGATACAGAACAAGTTACTAAATTGTTCAAACATATCGTACAAAAAAGATTATTTGCTCCAGAAAGATTCATGGCTCTGTTTAGGGTTGCATCAACATGCGGATATTTTTCAGACTAGGCTTAAACCAATTGTCGCCTGTCGGGGAAATCCCCAACCATCTTCTGGAAGGGTGATAACTCCCATGAGCTCATTTTCCCCTTGCTGCAGGTTACAACGACAAACACAACTAAATGCTGGTTCCCGAAATGCATAGTACGCGATGTACACACAATTTGACCTCATGAATGGAGTCAATGTTCCATCCCAAGAGCATTGCCATCATTTATCTTCAGGTTCAATGGATAATTCAGTCCAATGAACAGAGTGTGTGTGCCAAGGCTGTCAACTCGACTCCAATTGGGTCCAATCGGGGATAGATCTTTCTCAAAAACATGTATGATAGGGGCAGGACACTCCCGCAGGATAAGGCCATTACCATGATGCAGAACTTCTGCAGGCTCAAGGTGATCATTGCTACGTATATACCGATCTTCATGGATGATCATCAAGCGCTTGCCATCGGCTGATCGAACTAAAAACCATCTGCCAGATGGTTCCTTCATCGGTGATGGGATCACGAATGGCGGGGCAAGGTGTGCATCTGCATTGTAAACGGAGACAACAAAAAATAGTGTTTGAATGGCTCGGAAGACAATAATACCAGTAGCTACAACTTCACATTTGTAGGATCAAATGGAGGATGCAGTCATTATACTTGTATAAAATCTCGAAGAAATAAAATTGTTCCCATTTGAGATGTATGTTAAACACTCATATTCATTGATGGTAGATACATGTCTCAACATTATCTGATCCATGATTGTAATGCTTTAATATTGAAATAAATTGAAAGTTTGCATGCATCAATTGATGAAGAGGCGGAGGACTAAGCTCCTTATTCATATTCTAACAAGAGCATGCGGTAACTAATTCAGGAATGCATTCATATCTGTAATGTCTGGTTTGGGTTGACAGATTAGTGCACTGCATATACTACTGTAATTCGTTTGTAGCAATGGTTCAGTCAGGTTTGGATAATTAAATGGTGCACAGTCATTTGAAAGGTGAAAAAAATCTTATTGAGCAATTAGTTAATTCAGTTAAAATATATCATGAATGGGCTTGATATTAAAATTTATTGCGAAGTATATCATATGGATTGAAGAATTACCAGGCCTGTGATTGATCCCAGCAATATGTGGTGCCGGTCCACCCATCCACCGCAACAATAAAGCCGTTGTGCTCGATGGCATCCCTGTAATCTACACCCCAACTAGCAAGAGAGAATAACCTCCACTCCTGGCTACCATTAGCCAGGTAAGCGAATCGAATAGAGCGATGAGCTTGTAATCTGAGTAATGTCCAGCTTTTGTGGGCACTTCGTAAATTACAATCTTCAACAAAAACATGGCACGCCCATACGTCATGTACCTTTCGGGAGGCAAGTCGGGGAAGCCAATCCATTCCTCCCGAAAAATGTTGCAAGTTTCCGACGATGGTAGGGAGATTTCTTGGTGCGTGTAGATGTTCGCGAGGAACCAATTCCCACCACTGTCCACGCCGGCGATCCAGTCGCCGTTCATGCCAACCCAGAATCTATTGTCCATGAACGGCGGGATGGCTGTGCGCCGAGGATGGTCGAGGGGCACAACGTGGTACACCGTGTGGTGCGCACTACTATCATCATAGTGCCAATGGGCAGAATCGGGCATCGGCAAGCAGGGTCCATCCCAATGGTGTAGATTCATGTTGTCGGCGACATGGCGGCATAGCGTTTTGGAGCATGCGGCCAGCCGGACGTCGGCTGTAACGTCCAGACTCTGGGCAATGAGATTGAACGGCTCGGCGGGGAGCTTCCCCCAGTCGCCATCCAGCTGGTCGTCGTTCGATGCCGCCATGGAGACGAGATGGATTTAAAGGGGGATGCAAGTATGTGTGATTGGAGTTTTGTAGGAGAGTCGAGCGGGAAGGAGGAGTGCTGCGGTTATGCGGAGGGGTGAGGAGAGAAAGCTATGCAAATGGGAGATCTAGAGGATGAAAAAACTTCTAGCAGCGGTTGGCGAGTGGAGAACGATGATGGAAGTGGAGAGCCAAGGATGAAAACGATGGACATGAAGAGTAGGAGTGGATATGACTTTTTATTCTTGTGCATCTAGGCGCCAGTAAAACTTCGACTAGGATAGCACGCATACCTACGTCTGGTGCGATTCTTGTCCCGTCCAAATCAGTTTGACCACAGAAATGGTTTCTTTATTACAGTATAACTTAATTTTTTCGAACAATATATACTAGTACTCCATTTAATATAATCCCTCCGATTCATATTACTTGTCAAATGATATGGATGAATCTAGAACTAAAATGTGTCTAGATATATTATCTATATTATAGTCAACGAGTTTGTTTGGTTCAAAGGATTTCTAAAGGTATCTTGTACGGAGTAGGATTTTTACACATAGGGATTTTTCCTATAGAGCTTGCTTGATTCAAAAGATTGAGAACCCTCCAAAATACCTATGGATTGCTTTCTCTACAATCCTATCTCTCGGTAATATAGCTATGTGTCTATAACAACTATTAAATGAACTCAATCTCAATAGAAATTTCCTTTGTCTTTCCTAATCAAACAACTAGTTATTTTATGTCTTCGTTTACAAATTAAGATAATTTTAGGTTATAGGTAATCGTCGAGCTTATGTGATCATCTTTTATGATCAAACTTGTGATCAGCCGCGGAGGCGCAAAGGAACAGTGATTGTGCATTAATACGGCCCGCATGGGAAGGCACGGTGACGACGATGGGGAACCGATATCGCCAGTGGCCTAAAGTTACGTCGCCACCATTAATAAAGCTATCCCTTTGGGCACCATGTCTCCCACTACTCGTGTCCATGGCAGCGCATGTAGATTCTGCGGATGGATGGGCTGGGGAAGACGGACAGAAAACATGACAACCAGGGAGAAAATAAAAAAATACAAAGTCGAAAATATTTCGAAAAATAAACTTTGTACTTCGTAAGAAACTCCATGCGTTTAGCAAATGCGAAGGCAATATGTAGAAACACGTCTAGACCACGTCTAGAACCACTTCCCAAAGCTTAAGGATTAAATTGATTTTTCGAAAGTCAAACTATGTTAAGTTTGACTAAGTTTTTACCAAAAACATTAATATGCAAGATACAAAATCAATATTATTAGATAGAAAATAAATTATATTTTCATATAGTGTCTACAAAATATTATATGTGCTGATAGATTCTTCTAAGAGTTTGGTCGAACTTTACTTGGTTTGACTTTTCAAGAAAAATATACAAAGGAACGGAGGTATTTTTCGAAGCACCTACTTGTCTTTAGAAGACAAAAGAAAACATGGAGTAAGGTTGTTTTTTGTGCAAAAGTTTACGTCAAAATCTAGTTATTTGTGTAAAAAGAATCTCAAATTGTGTTATGTGCAAAAACTGCACCAAGAAGTGGTGGTATGTGTAATTTCCTCCGTCACACAAAAGGCAAGCCATTGATACATATATAATTGTGAATAATTACAAAAGTAGTAGGCAGCTAATAAGCGCTGTGAATTAAAAGCACTATGTGAGAATGTTGACCACAGGGAAGTGGTCCATATATCTCTAGCATTGAAAATGCGTGTTGCGACTTCCTCAAAGAGACAAGCACAGGCTTTGATCCGTTCTCCGAGATGAATGGCCTCGTCACAACTCCTACGAGCACGAGATCTCATCCACTTCTAGGAAAGACACACTTTGCACATGCAAATATCTTGATCCACTCTCTGTTCTCCTCCCGCATGTTGGCAAGATCCAACTTCATCCTCCGACAAGATAAGCAAGGGGAGTGATCTTGCCAAAGGTAACAACAAACATATCGAGCGTTACCGGCAACGAAGGGCCTAAATTGCTGGTCGCCGAATATGGTCACTATGTAGGACAGACTTAAGTGGTGTCTACATGTCAGTGACTCGAAGCACCAACCCAAAGTCGGCTAGTAATATTAACCCTCCGTCTTCAGCTCCTTCATCTCTTGAGCAGCGGGAAGAAGCGGCAGCTTATCTATTCTACAACTCACGTATTTGAACCTGGCCGAAGGATGAGAATCCTGCGTGGATGTGCTGCGCTGCCCGCGTGCGATTCCCAGGGCGCTTCTGGCGTAACTCGGAGTTCTCCGCGCCGAGAGGCGGAAGGTCCGCGCCCGGGGCCTTGTTGACCCTAAGCCGGGGCCGCTCTGTGCTTCGACGAAAAATGTTCCAAAATGTTCTGAGATCGGGCATACTCATTCACAGTGCAAGCAGAGGTAAGTGAATCTCAGGATCCTAAGCCCAACGACAGCAGTTGGTCAATACCACATCTTCCAGTTGACTAACTCCTTTACATCATCTTCTCATGAACATTGACTATCTCCTTTACATCATCTTCTGCTCCGAGCTTGACCATCTCCTTTACATCATCTTCTCTTGCGAGCTTGATCTGCCTCACATCATCTTCTCCGGCGATATGACCCTCTCCTGCGGAGAATATATGAACGAGGTAATTAAGGCGTGGCAACCGCCTGTGTCTGGCTAATCGAGCGGCGGGACTGAGCCCGCATCGTCTCCCTCAAGTTCCTTGTGAGCGGGATTGTTGAGAACGATGTACTTACAGTGAAAGTAGTATTTATGCGTGGGGCGCCAGGGGGTCGAGAAGCTAGACTGCATCTTCTCCTCCGGGCTCTTCCTTGGTAGACATGACAAATGAAACGAGGTGTGGGGGCGTAAAAGGTATAAAATGGCGGACGACCGCCCCGCCTCGGCCCTCCAAGGCTTAATTTTTTGCCTTACTAAACTAAAAACCTATCTTTTGCGTCTCACACGGACTGCCCTCCGAGGGGTGCCCATGCGTGGGGTCCCACACTTTAGTGAGCACAAATCATTCACATGCGGTAGGTAGGCAAACTTCCAACAATCTTCTTTGTCAAGTGAAGACACGTGAGTCAAGACTCTCTCTCTCTCTCCCCTTTTGTCATTGAAAAAAAGAATATTAGACGGGCGCGTAGCCTGCACTGCAGGCGGGGCGATTTTGACAAAAGTAATCCTTTTGGCGAAGAAAAACACAGAAAGCCACACAAAAAGGTTAGTCAGGTTAGTCCAGTTGCTCAGAGGGTCAGTCCGTAATTTTCTTTGCCAAAAGGGTTATTTCTGTCAAAATCGCCGCACTGCAGGTTTGCAGCACTGAAAAACCTTGCGTGCCAGTCAACATCACTTCCCGGATAGGTTGAAGCATTTCGAGGCCGTGATTGCTCTCCTTCCTCTTCTCCTTCCGTGTGATGTCGCTTCCACCTTTTATCCTTTGCAACATTTGCAAAAAATTGTCCGTGACTTGTGCTCACCGAAGTGTGGGACCTCACGCATGGGAACCACACGTAAGTGACAGACATGTTGGTGTAATAATTCGGGTGATCATTATACTGTATTAGAACTCCGTACAAAGTTTCATATGGATTCAAGGGTAGGAAAGCCAACTTATTTACATGACATTATTTTTTCCATGAAGCCAAGTTAACTCATCTAACACTTGGTACATTTTGGTTATATATTCGAAATTTTACTTGAAACTTGTTGGTCATGCCATTTTACTACTCGCCTAACACTTTTTCCGCGCGTGAAGGGATGGGGTGGGCGTGATGCTACCCTAAATTTGTGGGAACACTTGCAAATCAAGCCAAAGAAACACGCTCTTGTCCCCTACGCATTTTGACCTAAATTTGAAATCAAGCCAAAGGTGGTTCAAAAACGGCAATCAGAAATCATGGATTGTTCATCATTTTTCTATATAGCTAGGGAAAATAGCAGACATGCCATACCAATGTTTTAGAAAAGGGCCCTTCAAAAAAGTGTGTGGCAACATGTTGGAATTCAACCATCTTAATTTCTTCCCACGTGTGAGCTTTGGTACTACTACTACACAAGAACCATATCAAACTTTTGAATCATGGCCCATTTTATGTATATATTTGCAACTTTTCATGCACGCATGAACACTTTGCAAAATATGTGCATTTTGGGTTGTCGCACATAAATGTGTGTTTACTTATCTGCCACCAATTAATCCAATTCTCATTTGTGGGGAAACATGACATGAGATGGCCATTTCCAAAGTTTCATGAATTATCTCAAAGTGAATCCATATATGTACAATTTTGGGGGCTAATTTTCATGTTTTAAACCTAGCTAGTATTTGACCAAAGATTCAATGGGCATAAAATTCAAAAAAAAAAAAAACAGAAAAGTAAAAAAAAAAACATACATATATATATAGTAAGAATTCAAGTTGAAATAAACAAGTCTAGACATATTCAAACTAGAAAAATCCATGTATCTACCCTAACACTCTAAACTCTGTCTTGTAAGTCAAGCATGAAGAAAGTGGTTTTGGAGGTTTCAAACATGGAAATTTCCAAAAACCTCCCAGCTTCATTTTAGAGTGACAGAAGATTCATGCTTACCTTTTAATTTTTAGATTTAAACTTGTTTAAATCTTTGTGGATCCCTAGGATTTGACCAAGATTCAAATGGGCATAAAAAATCAGGAAAAAATAAAAAAATGAAAAAACAAAGCACATATATAGCCTTCTTATGTCATATATATTCAAGTTGATTAACAAGGTCTAGACATATTCAAACTAGGAAATCATGTATATATCTGTCCCTAACCTTAAACTCTGTCTTATATATGAAGTCAATCATGAAGAGAAGTGGTTTGGGTTTCAAACATAGCTAAAATTTATCCCAAAAGCTTCTCATGTTTGAGTGACTAAGAAGGATCCCGAGCTACCTTTTAGTTTTCATATTATATACTTGTTTAAATCCAGGTCAAACATAAGTTGACCAAGATTCAAATGGGCATAAAATAAAAAAAATGAAGAATGAAAAACAAAAGCACATAGTCTTAAGTATGTCATAGTAAGCTTTTCAAGTTGATAAACAAGGTTTGAACATGCATATTCAAACATGTATCTAGCGCCTAACCATAAACTCGGTCGGTCTTATGAAGTCTAGCATGAAGAGAAGTCGTATTGGTTTAAAACAAAAATTTTAAGAACCACCCAAAATCTTCAAATGGGCATAAAATTCAAAAAAACCCGAGAAAAAATGAAAAACCAAAGCACATAGCCTTCTTATGTAATATAGTAAGAATTCAAGTTGATAAACAAGGTCTAGGCATATTCAAACTAGACAAATCATGTATCTACCTAACACTCTAAACTCTGTCTTATGAAGTCAACATGAAGAGAAGTGGTTTTTGGGTTTTCAAACATGGAAATTTCAAAAACCTCCCAAAACTTATTTTAGAGTGACTAAGAAGGATCCCATGCTTACCTTTTAATTTTTCAGATTTTAAACTTGTTTAAATCTTTGTGAAACATAATTTGACCAGAATTCAAATGGGCATAAAAATTCAGGAAAAAATTAAAAACCAATGCAAAAGCACATATATGTATTCTTATGTCATAGAGTAAGCATTCAAGTTGATTAGCAAAGGTCTAGACATATTCAAACTAGAAAATCATGTATATATCTATTCTAACCTTAAACTCTGTCTTATGAAGCAATCATGAAGAGAGTGGTTTGGGTTTCAAACATGAAAATTTCAAGAACATCCCAAAGTGGCTTCATTTTAGAGTGAAACTAAGAAGGATCCAGGCTTACCTTTTCGTTTTCATATTTTATACTTGTTTAAATCCAGGTCAAACATAGGATTTAACCAAGATTCAAATGGGCATAAAATAAAAAAAAATAGAAGAATGAAAAACAAAAGCACATAGTCTTCTTATGTCATATAGTAAGCTTGCAAGTTGATAAACAAGGTTTAGACATGTTCAAACCAGACAAATCATGTATCTAGCCCCTAACCATAAACTCGGTCGATCTTATGAAGTCTAGCATGAAGAGAAGTCGTATTGGTTTCAAACATGAAAATTTCAAGAACCACCCAAAATCTTCAAATGGGCATATAACATTCAAAAAAACCAGAAAAATGAAAAACCAAAGCACATATATAGCCTTCTTATGTCATATAGTAAGCATTCAAGTTGATAAACAAGCATGTCTAGACATATTCAAACCTGACAAATCATGTATCTACCCCCTAACCCTAAACTCCTTCTCTTATGAAGTCAACCATGAAGAGAGAAGTGGTTTTTGGTTTCAAACATTGAGATTTCAAGAACCCCCCAAGCTTCATTTTAGAGTGCTAAGAAGGATCCAGGCTTACCTTTTCATTTTCATGCTATAGACTTGTTTAAATCTTGGTCAAACCTAGGATTTGACCAAGATTCAAATGGGCATAAACATTCAAAAAAATCAAAAAATCAAAAACCAAAGCACATATAGTCTTCTTATGTCATAGTAAGAATTGAAGTTGATAAACAAGGTATAGACATATTCAAACTAGACAAATCATGTATCTACCCCCTAAAGCCCTAAACTAGCTTTGTCTTATGAAGTCAAGCATGAAGAGAAATGGTTTTGGGTTTCAAATTAAACATGGAAATTTCAAGAACCCCCCCCAAAGCTTCATTTTGGAGTGACTAAGAAGGATCGAGGTTTACCTTTTCATTTTCATGTTTTAAACTGTAGATCTTGGTCAAACCTATGATTCCACCACGCCTCAATATTTCAAAAATTAAAAAAAAATAAAAAAATGAAAAACCAAAGCACATAGCCTTCTTATGTCATATATAGTAAGCATTCAACTTGATGAACATGGCTGGTCTAGACATATTCATAATAGAAAAAACGTGTATCTACCCCCTAACGATTAATTAACTTTGTCTTAATTATGAAGTCAAGCATGAAGAGAAGTGTTTTTGGGTTTCAGACATGGAAATTTTGAAAACCTCCCAAAAACTTCATCTTAGAGTGACAAAGAAGGATCCAAGCTTACCTTTTCATTTTCATGTTTTAAGCTTGTTTAAATATTGGTCAAGCCTAGGATTTGACCAAGATTCAAATGGGCATAAAAATTCTGGAAAAATAAAAAATAAAAACCAAAGCACATAGTCTTCTTACGTCATATATATCTATAGTAAGCATATTCAAGTAGATAAACAAGGTATAGACATATTCAAAACAGACAAATCCTGTATCTACCCCCTAACCCTAAACTCGGTCTTATGATGCCTAGCATGAAGAGAAGTCGTTTTGGGTTTCAAACGTTTAAGCCAAAAGCCCCATTTCATATATTTCAAATTTGGTTCAAATTTGAAAGACATACAAGTTATAGCACACATAGTGCATACATGTTCACACATACTGCACTAGATGCTAATTAACCCTATAGTTTGAGGCCATTTGGATGAGGTCGAAAAAATCTTGGATTAGAAATGGGGTTGTTCGAACCCCGTAGTTGGATTTTTTATGAACTTGATCTATAGTACTGGGCAAAATCCTAGTTTAACGTATTTAATTATAGATTCCTAGGTTGATTTTTCTACCTTT
Source organism: Lolium multiflorum (assembly GCA_030979885.1). NCBI lineage: Eukaryota > Viridiplantae > Streptophyta > Magnoliopsida > Poales > Poaceae > Lolium > Lolium multiflorum. The sequence continues at coordinate 124,899 of JAUUTY010000241.1, read as the reverse complement.
TTATTATTATTACTATGCAGCACATGTGTGTTTGCCCGTCGAGTGAAACTGGAGGGAAGAGGGATCACTCGGAAGAGAAGAAGGAGAGCATTATGGTGTCTCCCTTTTCGGGTGATGATGTTGACTTTTGTGGGGTTTGTCGGTGAGCAGGAGGTGCGAGCGAGCGAGCGAGTGAGGCGAGAATGAGAGATTTTTGTGAGAGGGACAACCGAAGGATCCAGAAGGACCCACAGACTTCCAAAACGCATCTATGCGTCTTCTCTTGACAAAGAAGATGGCTTGGAGTTTGCGTACCTACTGCTTGTGCTCACTGAGGTGTGGGACCTCACGCATGGGCACCACACGTAAGTGACAGACCTGTTGGCAATGTTGGTGTAAAAACTCGGTTGATTATTATAGTGCATTAGAACAAAGTTTCCTATGGATTCAACGGTAGGAAATCCAAGTTAACTCATTTACATGACATTAATTTTTCCATGAAGCAAAGTTAACACATCTATCAATTGGTACATTTTGGAGTGACTAAGAAGGATCCATGCTTATTCGTTTTCACGTGTTAAATTTGTTTAAATCTTGCTCAAACCTAGGATTTCACCAAGATTGAAATGGGCATGAAAATTCAAAAAAAAATGAAATACCAATGCACATAGTCTTCTTCTGTCATATATAGTAAGCATTCAAGATGATAAACAAGGTCTAGACATATTCAAACAGGCAAATCATGTATCTACTCCCTAACGACCCTAAACTCCGTCTTATGAAGTAAGGCATGAAGAGAAGTGGTTTTGGGTTTCAAACATGCAAATTTCAAAAACCTCCCAAAAGCTTCATTTTAGAGTGACTAAGAAGGATCGAGGCTTACCTTTTCATTTTCATGTTTTAAACTTGTTTAAATCTTGGTCAAACCTAGCTAGTATTTGACCAATATTCAAATGGGCATAAAATTCAAAAAAAATCAGAAAAATGAAAAACCAAAGCACATAGCCTTCTTATGTCATATAGTAAGAATTCAAGTTGATAAACAAGGTCTAGACATATTCAAACTAGAAAAATCATGTATCTACCCCTTACACTCTAAACTCTGTCTTATGAAGTCAATTAAGCATGAAGAGAAGTGGTTTTGGGTTTCAAACATGGAAATTTCAAAACCTCCCAAAAGCTTCATTTTAGAGTGACTAAGAAGGATCCATGCTTACCTTTTAATTTTCAGATTTTAAACTTGTTTAAATCTTTGTGAAACCTAGGATTTGACCAAGATTCAAATGGGCATAAAAATTCAGGAAAAAACCAAAAGATTGATAAACCAAAGCACATAGCATTCTTATGTCATATAGTAAGCATTCAAGTTGATAAACAAGGTCTAGACATATTCAAACTAGAAAATCATGTATATATCTACCCCTAACCCTTAAACTCTGTCTTATGAAGTCAATCATGAAGAGAAGTGGTTTTGGGTTTCAAACATGAAAATTTCAAGAACATCCCAAAAGCTTCATTTTAGAGTGACTAAGAAGGATCCATGCTTACCTTTTCGTTTTCATATTATATACTTGTTTAAATCCAGGTCAAACATAGGATTTGACCAAGATTCAAATGGGCATAAAATAAAAAAATAGAAGAATGAAAAACAAAAGCACATAGTCTTCGTATGTCATATAGTAAGCTTTCAAGTTGATAAACAAGGTTTAGACATGTTCAAACCAGACAAATCATGTATCTACCCCCTAACCATAAACTCGATCGATCTTATGAAGTCTAGCCTGAAGAGAAGTCGTATTGGTTTCAAACATGAAAATTTCAAGAACCTCCCAAAATCTTCAAATGGGCATAATATTCAAAAAAAAGCAGAAAAATGAAAAACCAAAGCACATAGCCTTCTTATGTCATATAGTAAGAATTCAAGTTGATAAACAAGGTCTAGACATATTCAAACTAGACAAATCATGTATCTACCCCTAACACTCTAAACTCTGTCTTATGAAGTCAAGCATGAAGAGAAGTGGTTTTGGGTTTCAAACATGGAAATTTCAAAACCTCCTCAAAAGCTTCATTTTAGAGTGACTAAGAAGGATCCATGCTTACCTTTTATTTTCAGATTTTAAACTTGTTTAAATCTTTGTGAAACCTAGGATTTGACCAAGATTCAAATGGGCATAAAAATTCAGGAAAAAACCAAAAGAATGAAACCAAAGCACATAGCATTCTTATGTCATAGAGTAAGCATTCAAGTTGATTAACAAGGTCTAGACATATTCAAACTAGAAAATCATGTATATATCTATTCCTAACCTTAAACTCTGTCTTATGAAGCAATCATGAAGAGAAGTGGTTTTGGGTTTCAAACATGAAAATTTCAAGAACATCCCAAAAGTCGCTTCATTTTAGAGTGACTAAGAAGGATCCAGGCTTACCTTTTCGTTTTCATATTTTATACTTGTTTAAATCCAGGTCAAACATAGGATTTGACCAAGATTCAAATGGGCATAAAATAAAAAAATAGAAGAATGAAAAACAAAAGCACATAGTCTTCTTATGTCATATAGTAAGCCTTGCAAGTTGATAAACAAGGTTTAGACATGTTCAAACCAGACAAATCATGTATCTAGCCCCTAACCATAAACTCGGTCGATCTTATGAAGTCGATCTAGCATGAAGAGAAGTCGTATTGGTTTCAAACATGAAAATTTCAAGAACCACCCAAAATCTTCAAATGGGCATATAACATTCAAAAAACTAGAAAAATGAAAAACCAAAGCACATATATAGCCTTCTTATGTCATATAGTAAGCATTCAAGTTGATAAACAAGCATGTCTAGACATATTCAAACCCGACAAATCATGTATCTACCCCTAACCCTAAACTCTGCATGTCTTATGAAGTCAACCATGATGAGAAGTGGTTTTTGGGTTTCAAACATTGAGATTTCAAGAACCCCCAAAAGCTTCATTTTAGAATGACTAGCTAGGAAGGATCCAGGCTTACCTTTTCATTTTCATGTTATAGACTTGTTTAAATCTTGGTCAAACCTAGGATTTGACCAAGATTCAAATGGGCATAAACATTCAAAAAAATCAAAAAATCAAAAACCAAAGCACATATAGTCTTCTTATGTCATATAGTAAGAATTGAAGTTGATAAACAAGGTCTAGACATATTCAAACTAGACAAATCATGTATCTACCCCCTAAAGCCCTAAACTAGCTTTGTCTTATGAAGTCAAGCATGAAGAGAAGTGTTTTTGGGTTTCAGACATGGAAATTTTGAAAACCTCCCAAAAACTTCATCTTAGAGTGACAAAGAAGGATCCAAGCTTACCTTTTCATTTTCATGTTTTAAGCTTGTTTAAATATTGGTCAAGCCTAGGATTTGACCAAGATTCAAATGGGCATAAAAATTCTGGAAAAATAAAAAAAAACCAAAGCACATAGTCTTCTTACGTCATATATATCTATAGTAAGCATATTCAAGTAGATAAACAAGGTATAGACATATTCAAAACAGACAAATCCTGTATCTACCCCCTAACCCTAAACTCGGTCTTATGATGCCTAGCATGAAGAGAAGTCGTTTTGGGTTTCAAACGTTTAAGCCAAAAGCCCCATTTCATATATTTCAAATTTGGTTCAAATTTGAAAGACATACAAGTTATAGCACACATAGTGCATACATGTTCACACATACTGCACTAGATGCTAATTAACCCTATAGTTTGAGGCCATTTGGATGAGGTCGAAAAAAATCTTGGATTAGAAATGGGGTTGTTCGAACCCCGTAGTTGGATTTTTTATGAACTTGATCTGTAGTACTGGGCAAAACCCTAGTTTAACGTATTTAATTATAGATTCGTAGGTTGATTTTTCTACCTTTTTATTATTATTACTATGCAGCACATGTGTGTTTGCCCGTCGAGTGAAACTCGGAGGAAGAGGGATCACTCGGAAGGAGAGAAGAAGGGAGAGCATTATGGTGTCTCCCCTTTTTCGGGTGATGATGTTGACTTTTGTGCAGGGTTTGTCAGTGAGCAGGAGGTGCGAGCGAGCGAGAGCGAGCGAGTCGAGCGAGGCCGAGAATGAGAGAGATTTGTTTTTTTTTGTGAGAGGGACAACCGAAGGATCCAGAAGGACCCACAGATTTCCAAAACGCATCCTGATGCGTCTTCTCTTGACAAAGAAGATGGCTTGGAGTTTGCGTACCTACTGCACTTGACTTGTGCTCACTGAAGTGTGGGACCTCACGCATGGGCACCACACGTAAGTGACAGACCTGTTGGCAATGTTGGTGTAAAAACTCGGTTGATTATTATAGTGCATTAGAACAAAGTTTCCTATGGATTCAACGGTAGGAAATCCAAGTTAACTCATTTACATGACATTAATTTTTCCATGAAGCAAAGTTAACACATCTATCAATTGGTACATTTTGGAGTGACTAAGAAGGATCCATGCTTATTCGTTTTCACGTGTTAAATTTGTTTAAATCTTGCTCAAACCTAGGATTTCACCAAGATTGAAATGGGCATGAAAATTCAAAAAAAAATGAAATACCAATGCACATAGTCTTCTTCTGTCATATAGTAAGCATTCAAGATGATAAACAAGGTCTAGACATATTCAAACCAGGCAAATCATGTATCTACTCCCTAACGACCCTAAACTCCGTCTTATGAAGTAAGGCATGAAGAGAAGTGGTTTTGGGTTTCAAACATGCAAATTTCAAAAACCTCCCAAAAGCTTCATTTTAGAGTGACTAAGAAGGATCAAGGCTTACCTTTTCATTTTCATGTTTTAAACTTGTTTAAATCTTGGTCAAACCTAGCTAGTATTTGACCAAGATTCAAATGGGCATAAAATTCAAAAAAATCAGAAAAATGAAAAACCAAAGCACATAGCCTTCTTATGTCATATAGTAAGAATTCAAGTTGACAAACAAGGTCTAGACGTATTCAAACTAGACAAATCATGTATCTACCCCTAACACTCTAAACTCTGTCTTATGAAGTCAATTAAGCATGAAGAGAAGTGGTTTTGGGTTTCAAACATGGAAATTTCAAAAACCTCCCAAAAGCTTCATTTTAGAGTGACTAAGAAGGATCCATGCTTACCTTTTAATTTTCAGATTTTAAACTTGTTTAAATCTTTGTGAAACCTAGGATTTGACCAAGATTCAAATGGGCATAAAAATTCAGGAAAAAACCAAAAGATTGATAAACCAAAGCACATAGCATTCTTATGTCATACAGTAAGCATTCAAGTTGATAAATAAGGTCTAGACATATTCAAACTAGAAAATCATGTATATATCTGCCCCTAACCCTAAACTCTGTCTTATGAAGTCAATCATGAAGAGAAGTGGTTTGGGTTTCAAACATGAAAATTTCAAGAACATCCCAAAAGCCGCTTCATTTTAGAGTGACTAAGAAGGATCCATGCTTACCTTTTCGTTTTCATATTTTATACTTGTTTAAATCCAGGTCAAACATAGGATTTGACCAAGATTCAAATGGGCATAAAATAAAAAAATAGAAGAATGAAAAACAAAAGCACATAGTCTTCGTATGTCATATAGTAAGCTTTCAAGTTGATAAACAAGGTTTAGACATGTTCAAACCAGACAAATCATGTATCTACCCCCTAACCATAAACTCGGTCGATCTTATGAAGTCTAGCATGAAGAGAAGTCGTATTGGTTTCAAACATGAAAATTTCAAGAACCACCCAAAATCTTCAAATGGGCATAAAATTCAAAAAAACCAGAAAAATGGAAAACCAAAGCACATAGCCTTCTTATGTCATATAGTAAGAATTCAAGTTGATAAACAAGGTCTAGACATATTCAAACTAGACAAATCATGTATCTACCCCTAACACTCTAAACTCTGTCTTATGAAGTCAAGCATGAAGAGAAGTGGTTTTGGGTTTCAAACATGGAAATTTCAAAAACCTCCCAAAAGCTTCATTTTAGAGTGACTAAGAAGGATCCATGCTTACCTTTTAATTTTCAGATTTTAAACTTGTTTAAATCTTTGTGAAACCTAGGATTTGACCAAGATTCAAATGGGCATAAAAATTCAGGAAAAAACCAAAAGAATGATAAACCAAAGCACATATCATTCTTATGTCATAGAGTAAGCATTCAAGTTGATTAACAAGGTCTAGACATATTCAAACTAGAAAATCATGTATATATCTATTCCTAACCTTAAACTCTGTCTTATGAAGCAATCATGAAGAGAAGTGGTTTTGGGTTTCAAACATGAAAATTTCAAGAACATCCCAAAAGTCGCTTCATTTTAGAGTGACTAAGAAGGATCCAGGCTTACCTTTTCGTTTTCATATTTTATACTTGTTTAAATCCAGGTCAAACATAGGATTTAACCAAGATTCAAATGGGCATAAAATAAAAAAATAGAAGAATGAAAAACAAAAGCACATAGTCTTCTTATGTCATATAGTAAGCTTCAAGTTGATAAACAAGGTTTAGACATGTTCAAACCAGACAAATCATGTATCTAGCCCCTAACCATAAACTCGGTCGATCTTATGAAGTCTAGCATGAAGAGAAGTCGTATTGGTTTCAAACATGAAAATTTCAAGAACCACCCAAAATCTTCAAATGGGCATATAACATTCAAAAAACCAGAAAAATGAAAAACCAAAGCACATATATAGCCTTCTTATGTCATATAGTAAGCATTCAAGTTGATAAACAAGCATGTCTAGACATATTCAAACCCGACAAATCATGTATCTACCCCCTAACCCTAAACTCTGCATGTCTTATGAAGTCAACCATGAAGAGAGAAGTGGTTTTTGGGTTTCAAACATTGAGATTTCAAGAACCCCCCAAAAGCTTCATTTTAGAATGACTAGCTAGGAAGGATCCAGGCTTACCTTTTCATTTTCATGCTATAGACTTGTTTAAATCTTGGTCAAACCTAGGATTTGACCAAGATTCAAATGGGCATAAACATTCAAAAAAATCAAAAAATCAAAAACCAAAGCACATATAGTCTTCTTATGTCATATAGTAAGAATTGAAGTTGATAAACAAGGTATAGACATATTCAAACTAGACAAATCATGTATCTACCCCCTAAAGCCCTAAACTAGCTTTGTCTTATGAAGTCAAGCATGAAGAGAAGTGTTTTTGGGTTTCAAATTAAACATGGAAATTTCAAGAACCCCCCCCCAAAGCTTCATTTTGGAGTGACTAAGAAGGATCGAGGTTTACCTTTTCATTTTCATGTTTTAAACTGCCTTAGATCTTGGTCAAACCTATGATTTCACCACGACTCAAATGGGCATAAAAATTAAAAAAATAAAAAAAATGAAAAACCAAAGCACATAGCCTTCTTATGTCATATATAGTAAGCATTCAACTTGATGAACATGGCTGGTCTAGACATATTCATAATAGAAAAAACGTGTATCTACCCCCTAACGATTAATTAACTTTGTCTTAATTATGAAGTCAAGCATGAAGAGAAGTGTTTTTGGGTTTCAGACATGGAAATTTTGAAAACCTCCCAAAAACTTCATCTTAGAGTGACAAAGAAGGATCCAAGCTTACCTTTTCATTTTCATGTTTTAAGCTTGTTTAAATATTGGTCAAGCCTAGGATTTGACCAAGATTCAAATGGGCATAAAAATTCTGGAAAAATAAAAAAAATAAAAACCAAAGCACATAGTCTTCTTACGTCATATATATCTATAGTAAGCATATTCAAGTAGATAAACAAGGTATAGACATATTCAAAACAGACAAATCCTGTATCTACCCCCTAACCCTAAACTCGGTCTTATGATGCCTAGCATGAAGAGAAGTCGTTTTGGGTTTCAAACGTTTAAGCCAAAAGCCCCATTTCATATATTTCAAATTTGGTTCAAATTTGAAAGACATACAAGTTATAGCACACATAGTGCATACATGTTCACACATACTGCACTAGATGCTAATTAACCCTATAGTTTGAGGCCATTTGGATGAGGTCGAAAAAATCTTGGATTAGAAATGGGGTTGTTCGAACCCCGTAGTTGGATTTTTTATGAACTTGATCTGTAGTACTGGGCAAAACCCTAGTTTAACGTATTTAATTATAGATTCGTAGGTTGATTTTTCTACCTTTTTATTATTATTACTATGCAGCACATGTGTGTTTGCCCGTCGAGTGAAACTCGGAGGAAGAGGGATCACTCGGAAGGAGAGAAGAAGGGAGAGCATTATGGTGTCTCCCCTTTTTCGGGTGATGATGTTGACTTTTGTGCAGGGTTTGTCAGTGAGCAGGAGGTGCGAGCGAGCGAGCGAGTCGAGCGAGGCCGAGAATGAGAGAGATTTGTTTTTTTTTGTGAGAGGGACAACCGAAGGATCCAGAAGGACCCACAGACTTCCAAAACGCATCCTGATGCGTCTTCTCTTGACAAAGAAGATGGCTTGGAGTTTGCGTACCTACTGCACTTGACTTGTGCTCACTGAAGTGTGGGACCTCACGCATGGGCACCACACGTAAGTGAAGACCTGTTGGCAATGTTGGTGTAAAAACTCGGTTGATTATTATAGTGCATTAGAACAAAGTTTCCTATGGATTCAACGGTAGGAAATCCAAGTTAACTCATTTACATGACATTAATTTTTCCATGAAGCAAAGTTAACACATCTATCAATTGGTACATTTTGGAGTGACTAAGAAGGATCCATGCTTATTCGTTTTCACGTGTTAAATTTGTTTAAATCTTGCTCAAACCTAGGATTTCACCAAGATTGAAATGGGCATGAAAATTCAAAAAAAAATGAAATACCAATGCACATAGTCTTCTTCTGTCATATATAGTAAGCATTCAAGATGATAAACAAGGTCTAGACATATTCAAACCAGGCAAATCATGTATCTACTCCCTAACGACCCTAAACTCCGTCTTATGAAGTAAGGCATGAAGAGAAGTGGTTTTGGGTTTCAAACATGCAAATTTCAAAAACCTCCCAAAAGCTTCATTTTAGAGTGACTAAGAAGGATCGAGGCTTACCTTTTCATTTTCATGTTTTAAATCTTGGTCAAACCTAGCTAGTATTTGACCAATATTCAAATGGGCATAAAATTCAAAAAAATCAGAAAAATGAAAAACCAAAGCACATAGCCTTCTTATGTCATATAGTAAGAATTCAAGTTGATAAACAAGGTCTAGACATATTCAAACTAGAAAAATCATGTATCTACCCCTTACACTCTAAACTCTGTCTTATGAAGTCAATTAAGCATGAAGAGAAGTGGTTTTGGGTTTCAAACATGGAAATTTCAAAACCTCCCAAAAGCTTCATTTTAGAGTGACTAAGAAGGATCCATGCTTACCTTTTAATTTTCAGATTTTAAACTTGTTTAAATCTTTGTGAAACCTAGGATTTGACCAAGATTCAAATGGGCATAAAAATTCAGGAAAAAACCAAAAGATTGATAAACCAAAGCACATAGCATTCTTATGTCATATAGTAAGCATTCAAGTTGATAAACAAGGTCTAGACATATTCAAACTAGAAAATCATGTATATATCTGCCCCTAACCTTAAACTCTGTCTTATGAAGTCAATCATGAAGAGAAGTGGTTTTGGGTTTCAAACATGAAAATTTCAAGAACATCCCAAAAGCCGCTTCATTTTAGAGTGACTAAGAAGGATCCATGCTTACCTTTTCGTTTTCATATTATATACTTGTTTAAATCCAGGTCAAACATAGGATTTGACCAAGATTCAAATGGGCATAAAATAAAAAAATAGAAGAATGAAAAACAAAAGCACATAGTCTTCGTATGTCATATAGTAAGCTTTCAAGTTGATAAACAAGGTTTAGACATGTTCAAACCAGACAAATCATGTATCTACCCCCTAACCATAAACTCGATCGATCTTATGAAGTCTAGCCTGAAGAGAAGTCGTATTGGTTTCAAACATGAAAATTTCAAGAACCTCCCAAAATCTTCAAATGGGCATAATATTCAAAAAAACCAGAAAAATGAAAAACCAAAGCACATAGCCTTCTTATGTCATATAGTAAGAATTCAAGTTGATAAACAAGGTCTAGACATATTCAAACTAGACAAATCATGTATCTACCCCTAACACTCTAAACTCTGTCTTATGAAGTCAAGCATGAAGAGAAGTGGTTTTTGGGTTTCAAACATGGAAATTTCAAAAACCTCCCAAAAGCTTCATTTTAGAGTGACTAAGAAGGATCCATGCTTACCTTTTAATTTTCAGATTTTAAACTTGTTTAAATCTTTGTGAAACCTAGGATTTGACCAAGATTCAAATGGGCATAAAAATTCAGGAAAAAACCAAAAGAATGATAAACCAAAGCACATAGCATTCTTATGTCATAGAGTAAGCATTCAAGTTGATTAACAAGGTCTAGACATATTCAAACTAGAAAATCATGTATATATCTATTCCTAACCTTAAACTCTGTCTTATGAAGCAATCATGAAGAGAAGTGGTTTTGGGTTTCAAACATGAAAATTTCAAGAACATCCCAAAAGTCGCTTCATTTTAGAGTGACTAAGAAGGATCCAGGCTTACCTTTTCGTTTTCATATTTTATACTTGTTTAAATCCAGGTCAAACATAGGATTTGACCAAGATTCAAATGGGCATAAAATAAAAAAAATAGAAGAATGAAAAACAAAAGCACATAGTCTTCTTATGTCATATAGTAAGCCTTGCAAGTTGATAAACAAGGTTTAGACATGTTCAAACCAGACAAATCATGTATCTAGCCCCTAACCATAAACTCGGTCGATCTTATGAAGTCGATCTAGCATGAAGAGAAGTCGTATTGGTTTCAAACATGAAAATTTCAAGAACCACCCAAAATCTTCAAATGGGCATATAACATTCAAAAAACAGAAAAATGAAAAACCAAAGCACATATATATCCTTCTTATGTCATATAGTAAGCATTCAAGTTGATAAACAAGCATGTCTAGACATATTCAAACCCGACAAATCATGTATCTACCCCTAACCCTAAACTCTGCATGTCTTATGAAGTCAACCATGAAGAGAAGTGGTTTTTGGGTTTCAAACATTGAGATTTCAAGAACCCCCCAAAAGCTTCATTTTAGAATGACTAGCTAGGAAGGATCCAGGCTTACCTTTTCATTTTCATGCTATAGACTTGTTTAAATCTTGGTCAAACCTAGGATTTGACCAAGATTCAAATGGGCATAAACATTCAAAAAAATCAAAAAATCAAAAACCAAAGCACATATAGTCTTCTTATGTCATATAGTAAGAATTGAAGTTGATAAACAAGGTATAGACATATTCAAACTAGACAAATCATGTATCTACCCCCTAAAGCCCTAAACTAGCTTTGTCTTATGAAGTCAAGCATGAAGAGAAGTGTTTTTGGGTTTCAAACATGGAAATTTTCAAAACCTCCCAAAAGCTTCATTTAGAGTGACTAAGAAGGATCCAAGCTTACCTTTTCATTTTCATGTTTTAAAGCTTTTAAATCTTGGTCAAACCTATGATTTCACCACGACTCAAATGGGCATAAAAATTAAAAAAATAAAAAAATGAAAAACCAAAGCACATAGCCTTCTTATGTCATATATAGTAAGCATTCAACTTGATGAACATGGCTGGTCTAGACATATTCATAATAGAAAAAACGTGTATCTACCCCCTAACGATTAATTAACTTTGTCTTAATTATGAAGTCAAGCATGAAGAGAAGTGTTTTTGGGTTTCAGACATGGAAATTTTGAAAACCTCCCAAAAACTTCATCTTAGAGTGACAAAGAAGGATCCAAGCTTACCTTTTCATTTTCATGTTTTAAGCTTGTTTAAATATTGGTCAAGCCTAGGATTTGACCAAGATTCAAATGGGCATAAAAATTCTGGAAAAATAAAAAAATAAAAACCAAAGCACATAGTCTTCTTACGTCATATATATCTATAGTAAGCATATTCAAGTAGATAAACAAGGTATAGACATATTCAAAACAGACAAATCCTGTATCTACCCCCTAACCCTAAACTCGGTCTTATGATGCCTAGCATGAAGAGAAGTCGTTTTGGGTTTCAAACGTTTAAGCCAAAAGCCCCATTTCATATATTTCAAATTTGGTTCAAATTTGAAAGACATACAAGTTATAGCACACATAGTGCATACATGTTCACACATACTGCACTAGATGCTAATTAACCCTATAGTTTGAGGCCATTTGGATGAGGTCGAAAAAATCTTGGATTAGAAATGGGGTTGTTCGAACCCCGTAGTTGGATTTTTTATGAACTTGATCTGTAGTACTGGGCAAAACCCTAGTTTAACGTATTTAATTATAGATTCGTAGGTTGATTTTTCTACCTTTTTATTATTATTACTATGCAGCACATGTGTGTTTGCCCGTCGAGTGAAACTCGGAGGAAGAGGGATCACTCGGAAGGAGAGAAGAAGGGAGAGCATTATGGTGTCTCCCTTTTTCGGGTGATGATGTTGACTTTTGTGCAGGGTTTGTCAGTGAGCGGGAGCGAGCGAGCGAGGCCGAGAATGAGAGAGATTTGTTTTTTTTTTGTGAGAGGGACAACCGAAGGATCCAGAAGGACCCACAGACTTCCAAAACGCATGATGCGTCTTCTCTTGACAAAGAAGATGGCTTGGAGTTTGCGTACCTGCACTTGACTTGTGCTCACTGAAGTGTGGGACCTCACGCATGGGCACCACACGTAAGTGACAGACCTGTTGGCAATGTTGGTGTAAAAACTCGGTTGATTATTATAGTGCATTAGAACAAAGTTTCCTATGGATTCAACGGCAGGAAATCCAAGTTAACTCATTTACATGACATTAATTTTTCCATGAAGCAAAGTTAACACATCTATCAATTGGTACATTTTGGAGTGACTAAGAAGGATCCATGCTTATTCGTTTTCACGTGTTAAATTTGTTTAAATCTTGCTCAAACCTAGGATTTCACCAAGATTGAAATGGGCATGAAAATTCAAAAAAAAATGAAATACCAATGCACATAGTCTTCTTCTGTCATATATAGTAAGCATTCAAGATGATAAACAAGGTCTAGACATATTCAAACCAGGCAAATCATGTATCTACTCCCTAACGACCCTAAACTCCGTCTTATGAAGTAAGGCATGAAGAGAAGTGGTTTTGGGTTTCAAACATGCAAATTTCAAAAACCTCCCAAAAGCTTCATTTTAGAGTGACTAAGAAGGATCGAGGCTTACCTTTTCATTTTCATGTTTTAAACTTGTTTAAATCTTGGTCAAACCTAGCTAGTATTTGACCAAGATTCAAATGGGCATAAAATTCAAAAAAATCAGAAAAATGAAAAACCAAAGCACATAGCCTTCTTATGTCATATAGTAAGAATTCAAGTTGATAAACAAGGTCTAGACATATTCAAACTAGAAAAATCATGTATCTACCCCTTACACTCTAAACTCTGTCTTATGAAGTCAATTAAGCATGAAGAGAAGTGGTTTTGGGTTTCAAACATGGAAATTTCAAAAACCTCCCAAAAGCTTCATTTTAGAGTGACTAAGAAGGATCCATGCTTACCTTTTAATTTTCAGATTTTAAACTTGTTTAAATCTTTGTGAAACCTAGGATTTGACCAAGATTCAAATGGGCATAAAAATTCAGGAAAAAACCAAAAGATTGATAAACCAAAGCACATAGCATTCTTATGTCATATAGTAAGCATTCAAGTTGATAAATAAGGTCTAGACATATTCAAACTAGAAAATCATGTATATATCTGCCCCTAACCTTAAACTCTGTCTTATGAAGTCAATCATGAAGAGAAGTGGTTTTGGGTTTCAAACATGAAAATTTCAAGAACATCCCAAAAGCGCTTCATTTTAGAGTGACTAAGAAGGATCCATGCTTACCTTTTCGTTTTCATATTTTATACTTGTTTAAATCCAGGTCAAACATAGGATTTGACCAAGATTCAAATGGGCATAAAATAAAAAAATAGAAGAATGAAAAACAAAAGCACATAGTCTTCGTATGTCATATAGTAAGCTTTCAAGTTGATAAACAAGGTTTAGACATGTTCAAACCAGACAAATCATGTATCTACCCCCTAACCATAAACTCGGTCGATCTTATGAAGTCTAGCATGAAGAGAAGTCGTATTGGTTTCAAACATGAAAATTTCAAGAACCACCCAAAATCTTCAAATGGGCATAAAATTCAAAAAAACCAGAAAAATGGAAAACCAAAGCACATAGCCTTCTTATGTCATATAGTAAGAATTCAAGTTGATAAACAAGGTCTAGACATATTCAAACTAGACAAATCATGTATCTACCCCTAACACTCTAAACTCTGTCTTATGAAGTCAAGCATGAAGAGAAGTGGTTTTTGGGTTTCAAACATGGAAATTTCAAAAACCTCCCAAAAGCTTCATTTTAGAGTGACTAAGAAGGATCCATGCTTACCTTTTAATTTTCAGATTTTAAACTTGTTTAAATCTTTGTGAAACCTAGGATTTGACCAAAGATTCAAATGGGCATAAAAATTCAGGAAAAAACCAAAAGAATGATAAACTAAAGCACATAGCATTCTTATGTCATAGAGTAAGCATTCAAGTTGATTAACAAGGTCTAGACATATTCAAACTAGAAAATCATGTATATATCTATTCCTAACCTTAAACTCTGTCTTATGAAGCAATCATGAAGAGAAGTGGTTTTGGGTTTCAAACATGAAAATTTCAAGAACATCCCAAAAGTCGCTTCATTTTAGAGTGACTAAGAAGGATCCAGGCTTACCTTTTCGTTTTCATATTTTATACTTGTTTAAATCCAGGTCAAACATAGGATTTGACCAAGATTCAAATGGGCATAAAATAAAAAAATAGAAGAATGAAAAACAAAAGCACATAGTCTTCTTATGTCATATAGTAAGCCTTGCAAGTTGATAAACAAGGTTTAGACATGTTCAAACCAGACAAATCATGTATCTAGCCCCTAACCATAAACTCGGTCGATCTTATGAAGTCTAGCATGAAGAGAAGTCGTATTGGTTTCAAACATGAAAATTTCAAGAACCACCCAAAATCTTCAAATGGGCATATAACATTCAAAAAACTAGAAAAATGAAAAACCAAAGCACATATATAGCCTTCTTATGTCATATAGTAAGCATTCAAGTTGATAAACAAGCATGTCTAGACATATTCAAACCCGACAAATCATGTATCTACCCCCTAACCCTAAACTCTGCATGTCTTATGAAGTCAACCATGAAGAGAAGTGGTTTTTGGGTTTCAAACATTGAGATTTCAAGAACCCCCCAAAAGCTTCATTTTAGAATGACTAGCTAGGAAGGATCCAGGCTTACCTTTTCATTTTCATGTTATAGACTTGTTTAAATCTTGGTCAAACCTAGGATTTGACCAAGAATCAAATGGGCCGGGACCTAGAAGGTAGTGATATCCATTGTCATTGTGTAGTGTGTTTTTTAGAACTCTAAAAGAATATGAAAATATTTTAGCAATTGAAATAATATAAATTAACTAATATGGGATCGATAGTCATGAAATATATTTTCTACTATCCGGCCAATATCAAGTGTCATGAAATATATTCATTGTAAACTTAGTGATAATCACTCGAGTTTGATATGAATGGCCTAGCTAGCTATGGGCATCTCCCACTATATATGTTGTCCACACGACCAAGCAACAAGCATCCATGAGGAAAGTTTCTTATGGGTGACTTTCATCTCTGCCGCAAAACACGCGCCGAAATTGTTGGCGCGTCCCATTTTCAAGCTACCCCAAAACCTGCGGTTTGCCCGTCGGCCTATAAACATCGGTCCACAGAGGATATTTCCCTGTAGAGCACAATTCGAACACCACATCTTTCTCATGCTTCTACCAGGCACACTCCCACGACGACGGCCGTGCCCCACCGCCCCTCCTCACCATCACTGCCTTCTCACCGGCCACCGTAGTGACCGACCACGTTTTACCGGCTCCCTTGCTGCCTAGCAAGCCGGATTAGCTTCCTCGACGCCGACGTTCACCGCGCCATATCTCCTCCGGATCTGCTTCCCCGACTCTGTAGTCCACCTCACCGGAGATCGAGATGGGCAAAAAACGCGGCCCCAAAGTCGACCACCCCCAACCAAAGAGTAAATCCGCCCGGGCCTCAGACGAAGGTTGATGAATACTTTACATGTCCGCTTTTGTTATATGCATTTGATTTCTTACACTAGTTTTCGTTGCTTTCTTGCAATGCATTCTTGCTGATATTAGATCAGTGTAGATAGTTGTTTGCCGCGTAGCTATATGAGATCTTAACCTTACATCTGCTGATCGAGAGGAAGATCGAGGTTATGTCCGCTTTCGTTATGCATTTCTTTTCCGAGAATCACTTCTGTGTGATATGTTTTGGGGGTTTGAAGTATGCATTTTACAAAGGTTATGATAGCAGTCAAGCTAGCAGAGCAATTTGTTGATAGTATTAAACTGCCTGTATTTTTTTTATCTCGGAACTCTGCTGATCGTAACCTTACATCTGCTGATGGAGAGGCAGAGCTTATGTCCGCTTTCGTTACGCATTTCTTTTCCAAATATCACTTCTGTGCGGTACTTTTTTGGGGTTTGAAGTATACTACATTACTACCTCCACCCCAAACCTGAAGGCTTATTTATAAAAGTCAAACCAAGTAAAGTTTGACCAAACTTTCAGAACAATCTATCAAGAAATATAATATTTTGTAGATACCGTACGAAAATATATTCGTTATCTATTTAATGATATTAAATTTGTATTTTGCATGTTAATGATTTTTGATAAAAACTTCGGGATGGTGGTAGTACGTATTACAAAGGTTATGATAGCAGTCAAGCTAGGAGAGCAATTTATTGATAGTATTAAACTGCCTGTATTTTTTTCTATTTGCAACTCTGTGTGCGCCATGTGGAATTGCATGCTCTAGCCAGTTCATCCAATGAGGTTTTATCACTTAACACCAGAAGTTCAGGATTTTTTTTATCACAGAACCACAACCCTAGAAATTTGTATCACAAAACACTAACATTTGGGGTAATTGTTTCGCAGAATACATGATCTCTGTTTGATAGCCCATTAGTGACCTCCGGCCACCGTCAGTTTAAGAGTGACCGCAGGAGAAAGACAATTAGACTTTATTTTGTGGTATTTGCTGTTAAACGCAAATACAAAGCTGTTTGTCAACACTAGTTGTTAAATCTTATGTCCAGACAGTTCAAAATAAAATCTTATGTCCAGGGTAGTTGTATTGGTAAACATTATCAAAACCTTATGCTGGTACAGAATATATTACCCAAATCTCATGTTCTTGTGTGGTTATAATTTCTTGTGGATATTTGTCATATGGTAATTCATTTGTGTGTAGCATATGTAACAAGTGTGACTCATATTCTCATTTCCACAGAGTGTCTACAAAATTTCACACCAAAATTCATTTGTTTGTAGCAAACATGCTCACGTACTGTAAATTGGTGTCACGCTGTAGGGTCATGCTCTTGTCAAGCCGACTAATGACAAATAATGTGTTATGTGAAATAATTTCCCCAAATGTTGGTGTTTTGTGATTAAAAATCCCCAACTTGTGGTGCTAAGTGATAAAACCACTCATTCAATAGACCGAGCCTTAGGCATGTATCATTAGATATTTTTTTAGGAAGGCTGCAAATATTTATTTTGAATACTGCGTTGCTACTTGCTAGGATTTGAACTCAGGACCTTGTAGGTCTGATACCATTTCGAATTGCATGCTCTAGCAAGTTCATCCAATAGATCGATCTGTTGGAATTTGGAAGACCCTAGGCAATTATATTAAGCACACGCCATTCCATATGGTTAACCATTGGCATGAAAATGACACTTATATGTGTTTGAGTCTATATGTGGATTGCTTAGCCCTTTCCATCAGTTCGGACTTTTGGTTGCGTTGGCTACTGCATGAAGCTTGACATCATACTTATCCTAAAAATTGTTGCTGCTGCCCTTTGTTGCCCAACATAAATTATTTTTGAGCCATAATTTGTTTGCCCTTTCCATCAGTCCGGACTTCCGGTTGCGTTGGCTAGTGCATGAAGCTTGACAATATGAACATCAATTATTTTTGAGCCATAGTTTGTTTGCCTAGCCGTAAGACTGCCAGCAGTGGCGCACCATGGCTGCCGTGCGCCACTACTACTTAGCAGTGGCGCACCACGAAACGGTGGGCCACTGTTACAAAGTAGTGGCGCACCCTGATCTAGGTGCGCCATAACTAAGTGCTGACAGGAGGCCAGCTCCTCCCCCAACCTAGTAGTGGCGCACGTCTTCGTGGTGCGCCACTGCTTAGTTTCTTACCTATGGCGCACGTTGTGGTGGTGCGCCACTGCTAGGAGGTGTCCAGAGCCCCTTTAGAGGTGATAGGCTTAGCAATGGCGCACTGCAGTGGTGCGCCACTGCTACATAGCTTACCTATGGCGCATGGCTTGGAGGTGCGCCACTGCTAGGAGGTGGCCAGAGAGCCCCTTTAGAGATGAGAGGCTTAGCAGTGGCGCATTGCATTGGTGCGCCCACTACTTACCTATGGCGCATGACATGAGGTGCGCCACAGCTAGGAGGTGGCCAGGACCCCTTTAGTGATAAGAGGCTTAGTAGTGGCGCACCAGTCAGCAGTGCGCCATTGCTATGTCACCCTAGCAGTGGCGCACGACTAGGTGGTGCGCCACTGCTAACCTGGGACCATTTCCTGCTTTTCACCCACCACTCACATGTGCCACCCACTTTCCCCAAACACTCTTCCACCACCACCTCCCACCAAATCTGGATCTGGTCGTGTTGCCCCTCCTTCCCACCTCATTTTCACCTCTTCATTCACCAAAATTAAGTTGGTAAACTTAATTTTCTTCATAGGTAAGTAATGGTGAAGCTCTCTTAGCTCAATACCCTACTCAATCTCAACTTTTTACCTCATCCAACACTCTAGGTCTCGCCGTATCGGTAACTTTGTTGGTTTTATGCTTTGTGTGTGACCGGTTCCGATCGTCTTGCACACACACGTGTGTGTGCACATATGTTATGTGAAGCTCATGTGTTGTGCGCATGCGCGAAAAGCGTCTCACGTGCATGTGTGTTGTATGCGAAGCCTCCACACATGTGTTGTATATGCAAAGCCTCCACACATGTGTTGCATGCATGTTTTTGTTTGCAGGGATTTGAAATGCGATGGAGTTGCCAATATTTTGCCGAAATGTTGATTCATTTCCGTTTCGGCGAATAGTGGGCATACTACGCATATACATATGTC
Source organism: Lolium multiflorum (assembly GCA_030979885.1). Lineage (NCBI taxonomy): Eukaryota > Viridiplantae > Streptophyta > Magnoliopsida > Poales > Poaceae > Lolium > Lolium multiflorum. Next base: position 105,583 of record JAUUTY010000241.1, on the reverse strand, counting down.
CTATTTTTAGGGAAGGTCATGCCAAAATTTTCTTTTGGTATGCTAAGATATCCATTTTCTCTATACCCGCAGGCGACCATGGTCCGCATGATGAGCGAAGGCGTTGTGGCTAGGTTTTTGAAAGCTGCGACGGCCGAGATGATTAGAAATAACCAAAAGGAGATAAGATGTCCGTGTCGAAGATGCAAGCTGACGAGCCTTATGGACCCTAAAGCCGATATGGTACGGGACCACCTTCTCGTGCGTGGTTTCATGGATGGCTATCGGTGGGAAGGCGACGAAGATGATTATGAATTTGTCCATGGGATTTCAACAAGAAATAAGGAAGGTGGTGAGCACCATGTAGAAGTTCCCGGACATGATCAGGATGTAGAAGATCCCGGCCATGATCATGATCACAATGTAGGAGATCATGGACCCGATGATATGGAAGATCAAGATGGAGGACCCGATGATGAAGATCATGAAGATGAAGACGATGGACCATCGTCGATGGACTGGGTGCAGGACCCTTATCTTCAAGAGCTGCTTCTCAAGCAGACGAGTAACGCAAGGGATGCCGCCCGAGAGAAAGCCAAGATGGATCAACTGGAGGTAGACGCGGTTACTCCATTGTATGAAGGATGCAGGCCGGAGGATACCCGCCTGAAAGTAACGCTCATGGCTCTGCAGATGAAGGTAAAGCACAAAATGACCGACACATCCTTCAACGACAACATGTCATTCTGGCACGAACGTCTTCCCAAAGGTAACACGTGTCCGACTAGTATCGAGGAGGCCAAGAAAATCGTGTGTCCTCTGGATTTACCGCATGTGAAATATCATGTGTGCTTGAACGATTGCATCATTTATCGGAACGAGCACGCGGAGTGTACCATATGTCCGGAGTGCGGCGTCAGTCGGTACAAGAAGGGGAAGAAAGCTCCTCGGAAGGTGGTGTGGTACTTTCCGATCACTCCTCGTCTGCAGCGGTATTTCGCGGATCCTAAGCAAGCAAAGCTAATGCGCTGGCACGCGGAGATGAGGAAGGGAGAAGATGACGTTGATGATCCGAAGAAAAAGAAAAAGGACAGGATGTTGAGACACCCTTCGGATGCTAGCCAGTGGAATGCGTTGAACCTCGAGTACCCAGAATTTGGGGACGATCCTAGGAACATAAGGCTGGGCGCGAGCACCGATGGAGTCAATCCGTTTGGCAGCCAGAGCAGCACGCATAGCACATGGCCCGTGTTTGTGTGGATGTACAACCTCCCCCCTGGTTGTGCATGAAGAGGAAGTACATTCAAATGAGTATGCTAATTGAAGGGCCGAAACAACCAGGGAACGACATCAATCTGTATATGGGGCTTCTGAAAGAGGAGCTAGCCACGCTATGGGACGCGCCTGCCAATACGTGGGACGCCGCCGCGGAAGAATATTTCCCTATGAGAGCCGCGCTGCTCACGACGGTGCACGACTTTCTCGGTTACGGATATGTCGCGGGGCAGGTGGTCCACGGATTCAATGCATGCGTCAGGTGCATGGATGACACAACGTACCGCCAGCTAGATAGAGATCCGGGGTCCTCGAAAACGGTGTTCATGGGACATCGAAGGTGGCTTCGCGACGAAGACCCATGGAGGAAACGCAAGGATCTGTTCGATGGTCAAGACGAACCCCGAAGACGGCCACGTACGAGAAGCGGCGAGCAAATAGACGAGCTATTGAAAAATTGGAATGAGTGCCCACCGCCGGGGAAGAAGCGAAAGGCGCCGGAGCCGCTGCTCAAGGTATGGAAGACGAGGTCTGTTTTCTGGGACTTGCCGTACTGGAAGATCTTACGTGTGCCTCACAGCCTTGATGTCATGCACATCACGAAGAACGTGTGCGAGAGTCTGCTTGGTACCCTCCTCAACATGCCAGAGAGGACCAAAGATGGGCCGAAAGCAAGGTACGACTTGCTATCAATTGGGATCAGGGAGGAGCTTCACGCGGGACGCCCTAATGATGATGATGATGATGATGATAATGACGATGATGAGGCGGAGGACACGCAAAGTCGTCGCAAGGGCAAAAAGGCCAAGAAGATCGAATATTACTGCCCCCCCGCGTGCTTCACTCTAAGTCAGAAGGAGATCGAGCAGTTTTTCGACTGTCTCCTAGGAGTAAAACTTCCCTACGGGTACGCGGGGAAGATAAGCAGGTACCTAGACAAAGCGAAGCAGAGGTTCAGCGGGATGAAGTCTCACGACTGTCACGTGCTGATGACGCAAATACTTCCGGTTGCAATCCGTGGGATCATGGACGCGCACGTCCGTGAAACGCTTTTTGGCCTATGCAACTTTTTCGACGTCATCTCTCGGAAGTCTGTTGGCGTGAGGCAACTTAGAAGGCTACAGGAAGAGATCGTGGTGATACTGTGCGAGCTTGAGATGTACTTCCCGCCCGCTTTCTTCGACGTTATGGTGCATCTGCTGGTACATATCGTGGAGGATATCATCCAACTGGGGCCGACGTTCCTGCACAGCATGATGCCGTTCGAAAGGATGAATGGTGTCATCAAAGGGTACGTTCGCAACAGGGCACGTCCAGACGGAAGCATAGCCAAGGGCTTTCTGACCGAAGAGTGCATCTCCTTCTGCACGAGTTATCTAGAAATCGAGAACCCCGTTGGCCTGCCCGTAAACAGGCATCTCGGGAAGCTCGCTGGATGGGGTCACCGCGACGGTAGCCGCGAAATGCATGTCGACTTCAAGGGTCGAATCGCCGACTTTGAAAGAGCAAACCTAGTCGCGCTACAACACATAGACGTGGTCGATCCTTGGGTGGTAGAGCACAAAACCTTCATCGCAAAGACGTACAGTGATCAGGGCCAACAGAGGACGGACGGAGATATAATCAAAGAGCACAACTCAACCTTCACGCGGTGGTTCAAGGACAAGATGCTGACGTACCCTATAGACGAGGATTCTTCTGCGGAAGAAAAACTCATATTCGCCTTGTCACAGGGCGCCGAACACAACCTGATGACATTTCAGGCGTACGATATCAACGGCTACACATTCTACACCGAGGAAAAGGACATGAAGAGCGATTATCAGAACTCCGGGGTAACGATGGAGTCCTACACCGGTGACGTCAAGCAGAGATACTACGGAAAGATCGAGGAGATCTGGGAGCTGAGCTACGCCGGAGAGAATGTGCCGATGTTCCGTGTCAGGTGGGCCAAGAACGTCATAAAAGAAGACCGGCATTTCACCACCATGGTTATACCCGAAGCCAAATCCAAGACAGCGGGCGCAAAGGTCACCGCGAAATATGAGCCATGGGTACTAGCTTCCCAAGTGGACCAATGCTTCTTCATTACCGACCCGCAAAAGCCCAGCCGTGTTGTCGTGAGGAGAGGCAAAAGGAGCATCATCGGAATGGATGGAGCAGCCAACGAGCTAGACTTTGACCAGTACGGCGATCCGAAGATGGAAGATGACGACGACGATGATGAAGAACCATACACAACAAGAAGAAGCAGGACCACCCTACCTAAAGGCCGTCCATTCAAGAGAAGAAGTCTAGGAGTTCCGGGGCTAAATTATTCAACCGCGAGAAAGAAGGGCAAGAAGATTGTGAAAAGATAATTATGTATCATTTTCTTGTATGAATAATGGTTGTCATATTGTTAATCTACACATTGTACCGATCAAAATAGACATATAATTTATATTTTTGGATATTTTCTAGATTCTATAGTATTTTAAATATTCTACATAATTATAATTATTTATGCCTTTTATTTTGGTGTATTATGGTATTTATTACTGCTGGGTTAAATCATTTTAAAAAAAAGTTAAAAAATTGGGGCCGCCAGGGTTCGAACCTGGCCGGCCAGGGTAAACCAAACAGGGGACAGATAGCTAGCCATTGCGGTACGGTGCGGATCTTGTCAACGTACCGTTCTTTTTATTTTTGACCCTACCTAAAGTCATAGTGGCGCACCCCTAGTGGTGCGCCATTGCTAAGCACTGTGGCGCACCACGAGCAGCGCCATTGCTTAGGAGGGTCGGGACTTAGCCAAATCCGCCCTGTCCTCTTCTTCTCCCCATCCCCATCTCGCTCGCGACGCAATCCTTCCGACGCCGGCGGCCGCCCTCCTCGATCCGCTCGCGACGCCCCGTCCGTCGACGCCGACGCCGCCACCGGTGGCCGCCATCCCTCCCCGAGCGACGCCACCTCTACCGCTTGCCGTCCCCCTCGAATTCCCGCCGGCGACCACCTCTCCCGCCGCCGTCGCCCCCAGTGCTGCGCACCGTGGAGAAGCACGCCGCGACCTCGTCCTCGACCGCGGAGGAGCCGCACGCCCTCGACCTCGTCCTCGACCGCGGAGGAGCCGCACGCCTCGACCTCGTCCTCGACCGCGGAGGAGCCGCACGCCCTCGACTCGTCCTCGACCGCGGAGGAGCCGCACGCCTGCGACCTCGCTTTCGACCGCTGACGCGCCGCATCCTTCCCAGGTAGCCGCCGTGCTCCTCCCCTCCTCCTTCTCACAAGTCCAAGCCAGGCGAAATAACATAGATTTACTCCCAAAATTGTCAAAATAATCGTGTATTACAAGATGTTTAAACTAGACCATCAAAATAACACAGATTTATGTGAATATGCCGATTCAAGATTTGAGATCATTCTTTTTCTTCTGTTGATTGCTATTTCATTCCAATTGGGATAATGTGATAACATAGCAACGGAATACTATGATAGATTTGTTAGCAGTAATAAGAATGTTTTGGATTAATCATGCTCACACCTTTTTATTCAATTTAAACTATTAAATTTAAAGTAACAGGTTTTGTTTATTTGCACTTTGTAGTTAGAAACAGAATGTGTGTACAGGCCTAGTGGCCAATAGCCAACCACTAAAAATCTGCGATGCACCTGTAGTCCAGCACTGTCCTTCGTCAAACCTTTCTCTCTGTATAGAGCAAATTGACACCCCTTAACCTTAATTTTCATGCTCAGCTTAGCAAGTGAAGTTATTAGTTATTTTTAAATCACAGAATGCAATACAGTTAACATTTGTAAAAACACAGCTGGTACATAGACCTAATTTAGTGTTAGTTTATGTAGTGGCACGAGAAAAGACATAGAAATCTAACTGCCATAAACTCCTAGTTCTGTTAAGCTAGTATATTATTATTTTTAGAAGAAATGCATTGCAAAATGGGTGTGCTAGCTTACTGAATTTTTATTTTGAAAATTTGCAAGGCTTGGAGCAGGAGCAGGACAAGCACGCCGCCGTCGCCCTGGACTGCTAACACCGCTGCAGAAGACCGCCGCCGCATCCTCGAAGGTAGCCCTCTAATAAGCTTGCTGCTGTACATGTATTTGCTCTCTAATAAGCTTGATGCTGTACCCTTTATTTGGATAGCCATTTTGTACTAGCTTGGTAGGGAGATGTCTTAAGTGCACAACTTAAGGGCAGATTGAACAACTTCATATTTAAGAACTGCATTTTTGTACTAGCAGTCATCATCAAATGAAATGGTATAAATGTTTGTACTGTTGGGGGCAACAATTGGTACCAGTCCAGGCTTGCATTTTGGCACCTTTCTTGAGCTCCACACACACTCACTATTGATTTCTCATGAGCCCATACCCTGCAAGAATATAGTCCAGTTATGTGACAAGTGGGTGTGCTAGCTTACTGAATTTTTATTTTGAAAATTTGCAAGGCTTGGAGCAGGAGCAGGACAAGCACGCCGCCGTCGCCCTCGACTGCTAACACCGCTGCAGAAGACCGCCGCCGCATCCTCCAAGGTAGCCCTCTAATAAGCTTGCTGACGTACATTTATTTGCTCTCTAATAAGCTTGATGTTGTGAAAGTGATAGCATTGATGTTCTTTTATTTCTACTATAGTAGTAGCAAGTGTAGCTCTTTTATTTTCAGAGTTCAAAGGTTACTGAATTTTTAATTTTATGTTTTGCAAGGCAGAGTTGAGCACCTGACCACCGCCTCGCATCTTCCTCGTCCTAGAGCAACACGTCAGCTCTCCGTGACTCCCCGCGACTCACGGTGAGCAACACCTTACGTCTCCTGCTTTGGTGCTGGTCTGAGCTGCTGCTGGTGTTGGCTGCTAGCTGCTGCTGGCTGATGGTGCTGGTAGTTGTTGCTGGTGTTAGCTGCTGCTAGCTGTGCATGTTGTTGGTGCCTTATCTGGCTGATGTTTGCTGCTAGCTGCCATGAGATGTGCTGCTAGCTGTTGTCGTGCACCTATGGTGTCATATTCTTGTGCAGGGATCGACAGAGTTGCCCATTATCGCCGAAATGTTGATTCATTTCCGTTTCGGCGAAAATGGGGCACTCATATGTCCATAAATTAGCATAGGTCATGCCCAATTTTTCCGTGAAATCTTGCGCTAATTTTATGCATTTTTTCCTACTTAGTTCGAACATGGCCAACAACGAAGAGGCCGGCGGCAGCGGTAGCAAGCCATTCTGGATGCTAACCGATGAAATGGAGGTGATGGAGTCACAACCTCGCCGCGACGACGGCGAGGATGATGGCACCGATCCAGAGTACCGAGCGGATGATGCCGCCGAGGATGACACCACTGATGGTGCTGCCGAGGATGACACCACGGATGGTGCCGCCGAGGATGACACCGGCGCACCGAAGAAGCTACGGAGGGAGCGTCGCCCGAATGTGCTCAGCACCGTGAAGCAGGCATTCACCGAAGTGAACGATAGTGGGCATCCAACGGCGCCCCCTAATTTAGTCAAAGGGTACTCTGCCCAACTCGGGTGCATCCTCCGGAGCACGGTCTCGATCAACACCGAGAACCTCAGGCATCCTGACCGAGCGAATTTGCGCACCCTCCTCTTCAAGAAGCTGCACGAACGATACGAGTTCCCGGTGGACTGCTCAGAAAAGCGTCTCATGCGGAACAAAGTGCACAATGCCGCCCTCACGAAGATGAGCACCGCCCTCGCTAGTTGGAGGAACCGAGTGAAGAAAATGATTAATAGTGGTGCGAGTTACGACAAGATCAAGGAGTCAAATCCCTCGATCACCGAGCAAGACTACGCTGATTTCAAGATCAAGTGCGAGAGCGAGTCAACGTCGGATTCTAGTCAGTGGGGGAAGGACATGCGAAAACTGAACTTAGGCACCCACAAACTAGGTCCTGGCGGTTTTAGGGTGGCGCAACCGAAATGGGACGCCGCGGATGAGGAGCGTGTGAAGAACGGCCTCGAGCCCCTCTTCTCGCAATACAAAAACAAGCAAACCAGGAACTTTCTCCTGGCCCGGTACCGTATTGACCCGAAAACAAAGGAGCTCACCACCACTCCGGAGGTGAAGGATTTTGAGGCTCTTCTGGTAAGGAATGCACCCGCTTAATTAGCTCCATTATGGTTGCATTCTTATTGATGAATCCAAATTTCTAAATGGTTCATGCATGTTCCTCCCGTAGGCTAAGGAGATCGCTGCGGAAAGTGAAAAGGAAGCTAGTAGCGGCGCGGGGTCCACGAGCTCCTCGCAGTGTGCCCCTTGGGATAACCCTTTAAATAGGGCGTTGAATGCCCACAAGAAGAGGGATCCATTGAGTAAGCCGACGTCGGCCGGTCGTGTGGTCGGCGAAGGATGCTCTATGAAATGGTCAGAATACTATAAGTCGGGGAAAAAGGAGAAAAAGGCCACCATCGATGAGAAGGAGGTCGCACATCTCAAGGCACAAGTTGCGCAGATCCCGACATTGGTCGAGGAGCAAGTGCGGCAACAAGTGCAACAAATCGTGGAGACCCAACAGAGGACGCAACGACAGCAAGTGGAGGACCAAGTGGGCACGACGCTTAGCTCCATCATCCCTACCTTGGTTGCCGGTCTTGACGAGTGGTATAGGGGAGGAAAAAAGGGGCCTCCCCCGGTTCCCAGTTTCACGGGCAGCAACTCCCACAGCGTGGAGCCATCGGTGAGTCCGCAGGCGGCAACAATGGTGTCTCCGGCGGCGCCAACATTGGTGGCTCCGGCGGCGCCAACCTTGGTGGCTCCGGCGGCGCCAACCTTGGTGTCTCCCGCGGCGCCAACGTTGGTGTCTCCCGCGGCGCCATTACTTCAGCTCAATGCACCCGTCGCTGCGGATAATACGCCGCCCGGCACCGCGCCAACAAGCGGCCACTCCATCAGTTGCACGCCCGCCGCCGGCGGTGCCTCGACCTTAGCCGAGCTGGACGCCATCACGGTAACCAACCCTCGGCCAATGACTTCCATATCCTTGCCTTTGACTAGCTAGCCATCCCTAACGCCCTACATGTTTTCCGCAGAGCTCCGCCGTCGACGTCCCATGCACTCTCCTGCACTTTGTGAACGGCGAGTTGATCGATGTTGCCAAGGCCACCATCGTTCAACCGAGCAACCGCCAGTTCCACGGTAGACCCATGCAACCCGACGTGTATAGGATTCAACTGGTTCGGGTGCTTAGCGGCTACGACGACGTGGTACCTCCCTTTCAACCCCATGGTGCCGACGAAGATGAGGTCCTTACCCTCCAGCATTGCTTCAATTGGTCCATGGTTTGGCCAAAGAGCCAGATTCGTTTGGGGGCGAGGGGCACCACCCCACAGACAACACCCCCAGCCCTGCCGGCGCCAAGCCATGGCAAGACCACCCCAACGGTGCCGCCATCAGCTGATGAGGACATGCAGATGGCACAGGATGAGGACATGCAGATGGCACAGGATCCGAACGATGGTCCGTACGAGGACAGTACGTTTGCCAACCTTGACTGCAACTTCGATTTTGGGGTGGACTACGATCTCAGTAGCCAACCCTCTCAAGCTGCCGCCGAGGGGAAAACCTATTGCAACAAGCGGCGCCTATTCAGTTCTCAGGAGACGCCTCCAGCTGCCGACTTCACCGAGACTCAGCCGATAGCCGAGGTGAGAAGTGTTATCAGTCCTAACACACTGAAGAAGGCTTGCGCAGAGGAGAATGCAGTCCCAGTAAATACGAAGCCGAAGGGACGGAAAAGAAAGAAGAAGGACGACAAGTCTGCCAGCCAGCCGGCACCTATCCGTGCTCAGGACGGGCCACCAGTGCCCAAGAATATCGAGGCGAGGGTGCATGTGTCGGGTGAGCGGATGCTAATTAAAAGATTGTACGATGCTGCACCCGGTCCTATGCGATCTCTGGTTGACGGTATTCAGTTTATGGAGGAGCGGCGTATCAGGGAGAGAGATCATGGATACCCGGTGTATATTGCCAAGGTGCCCTCGGGCCATGGCTTTGTCGATAGTGGCTTCGCGGAGAAGATCTTCCTGCGGTATGATGACATCTTCGCCATGCTGAACAGTTATCCGCTGCACTACACCTTCATTCGCCTATACTCGCTCAGCAAGGCGATGCGGATCATTAGACACAACATCCCGGACATCGCGATAGCCGACCCCTTCTACATGCGTGCCGTCCACTTGGCCACCGCCGGAGACCGGGCAGTCGCGAGTGGATACCTCAAAGACTTCTTTCTAGCGCACCAGAAGAAGTGTAACATCCTCCTGCCTGTATTTCCCGAGTAAGTCACCCCCTCACCGTACCGGTCTTAACTCGTGATTTATTTAGATTTCAATCGTCATGTTCTTAAACATTATGTCTTCTACGCAGAGACAAAACCTGCACACTCATCTCCATAACCCCGAAACATTCCATGGCCACATACCTCGATGCGGACGGTAAGTCAACCACGGACTACACGAATGTCAAGGCCGTACTTGATGATGCTCTCAATGGCTACGTCAAAGCGAAAGGCAACATGCAGAGGCCAAATATTAGGTACGGGAAGCATGTGTTCAAGCACCAAACAAAGTTTCCCTGCGTCAAGAAGCCGCCTTCTAGTAACAAGGATGCCTACTACGCCCTCTATCACATGGATAAGTTCATACGGGACCAGCAGCAGCTTACGCTACCTGAGCATCTCAGAGACTGGGCCAACAAATTGGCGCGGGTCCCTGACGACGGCATCAAGCAAGACTTCTTCCGCATCCAAGTAGAGTTTTGTGAAATCATCCATCAAGATGTCATTAGAAGCGCGGGGGAGTTCTACGCCGGCCATCAGCCGTCAAACAGTGACATAGACACGATGCTCCAAATGCAGGGTGACGACTACCGCTCATGGATGTGCTTGAAGAAAGGCGGCGGTTTTATCCACGCTCCGAGTGGAAAGTCTTGATGTGCGAGCCTAGTTATGTAGTTGTGTGAACTAAAGACGTGATTGCATGTGTTGTAATAAACTTTATCCAGCACTTTACTTGCTATTAATTACTAGTTCGGCTATGTTTGTGAACTTATATATATGGCTCTGTCGTTTTCCGCACTTGATTTGGTCGTTAATTTTGTTTGCATATGCCGATGATTAGAATGGTTGGTCATCCGTACACTTGGGGATGGCGTGAGCGAGCCTGGTGTGATGGCACAAATATCCATGTCTTGTGCATCCTACCTGGCCTCGCTAACGCCATCCCTAAATGTTAATATTTTGACCGACAAAGTATGAGGCATTCCATTTAGTTCATACTAGCTACTTATCTTCTTATTTGAGTTGGCACTTCTTAATTGCATTGGCCGATGATTAGAATGGTTGGTCACTTGTACACTCCGGGGTGTCGCTAGTGAGCCTGGTGTGATGGCACAAATATCAATCTCTTGTGCATCCTACCTGGCCTCGCTAACGCCATCCCGGGATGTTCATATTTGTTTCGACCGACAAAGTATGAGGCCCTTGTCATTCTTCCATTTGCTTTCGCACCATTGGCCGATGATTAGAATGTTTGGTCACCTATACGCCGCAATATACTTTGTAGACGGGCCCCCCTTTCCCCGGCCGCCGTTCGTTGAACGAGTCCTTGACGAGACAACAACGCCGACATGTCTCTTCGGCGCAGAACCACGCCAGTCCAGCCGTCTCCCTTGTGGCCGTGTCTAATGGGCTCTGCGCTTTTCTCCATGGCCGGACCACGATTGGACTCACCGGGGAAATACTGATAATCGCCATCACCACTATCGTCAGAGTCCACAGTAGAGAGCAGCAGATGCCGCTTTTCTTCTCTCGCCGTCCGTGAACGAGTCCTTGATGCAAAGACCGTGCCGGCCTCTGGGCAGGCCGGCACGGTCTTTGCATCAAAGACTCGTTCACTGCACGGCAAGGGAAGAAAAGTGGCATCTGCTGCAAACTGCTATGCTCATGTGGAGTCTGGCGATAGTGTTGATGGCGATTATCATTATTCCCCCGGTGAGTCCAATCGTGGTCCGGCCATGCAGAAGAGCGCAGGAGACGCGGCCAGAAGGGACGCGGCTGGGTCTGCCGTGGTTCTGCGCCGGAGAGGCAGATCAGCGTTGTTGTGTCGTTAAGGACCCGTTCACGGAACGGCGGCCGGGGAAAGGGGGCCCTTCTGCAAAGTATACTGCGGTGTATACTGCAACTATGGTTTCTGACCATAGTATTTGTGTTGACCAATAATGTATGAGGCACTTATTCCATTTTGTCATTCCATTTGCTTTGAGATTTTCAAAATGCCGATGATTATAATGGTTGGTCAACTCTCTGGGGAGGGGCAAGTGAACCTGGTGCGATGACACAAGTATCAATCTCTTGTGCATCCTACTTGGTTTCACTTACCCCTTCGCGGAATGTTAATATTTGTTCCGACCAACAATGTATGAGGCATATGCTATTTAGTTGATACCACTTGGCTCTTTCTTCCATTTTAGTGCCGATGATTAGAATGTTCGGTCAACTGTACACTCCGGGGTGTCGCTAGTGAGCCTGGTGTGATGGCACAAATATCAATCTCTTGTGCATCCTACCTGGCCTCACTAACGCCATCCCGGGATGTTCATATTTGTTTCGACCGACAAAGTATGAGGCCCTTGTCATTCTTCCATTTGCTTTGGTATCTCAAAATGCCGATGATTAGAATGTTTGGTCACCTATACACTTGGGGGAGGGGTCAGTGAACCTGGTGCAATGACACAAGTATCAATCTCTTGTGCATCCTACTTGGTTTCACTGACCCCTTCCCTAAATGTTGATATTTGTTCCGACCAACAATGTATGAGGCATGCCTTTTAGTTCATACTACTTGGATCGTTTTTGAGTTTGCTCTTATTCGTTGCAAACATCTATGAGCGTGCACTAATGTTTCTTTGGCTTGTTCATATATGTGCAGATATGACGTGGTATGTCGTGTACAAGGGCAAGGTTCCCGGAGTCTACAACGACTGGGAGGAGTGTCGGAGACAGGTTCACCGTTTTAGCGGTAACAGCTACAAAGGGTACACCACTAGAGCGGAGGCCGAAGACAGATACGCACGCTATCTGGCGGGAGAGAGGACGGAGCGGAGGAGGAACCGGATGAAGACCACTTTCATCGGGACGGTGATAGTAGTGACTCTAGCTCTCTTCTATGTGATGCTAGTTTAGATGATCGACCTTGTGTAACCGCCACTAGCTCATTTGTGACTTGTAACACCGTAACTTGCATTGTAACCTCGTAACTTCTCTAATGTCAATTCTTGTGAATCATGTGGGGCTAATGTGAAGAACTATGTATGGATCAGTTGTGCTGTTGTTTATATGTGTTATATATCCTGTATTGTGCTATTGTATTGTGATATACAACCTGTATATATACCTGCCAGCATACAAAAAAATTCGAAATAGTAGCAGTGGCGCACTAGAGGCCCATCAGTGGCGCACGTCCACTAGTAGCAGTGCGCGCGCTGGATCCAGTGGCGCACTGCCCTGTGATCCCCTCCGAGACGCGGTGGCGCACCAGGAACCTCAGCAGTGGCGCACGTCCTGGAGACAGCAGTGGCGCACGTCCACACGCAGCAGTGGCGCACCACCTCGCTGAAACAGTGGCGCACGCAAAACGGTAGCGTGGCGCACCACATCTATACAGTGGTGGCGCACTGCCTCGACCAACAGTGGCGCACCACTGTGGAGTAACAGTGGCGCACTGCTGGACATATCAATGGCGCACCACCTAGTGCGCCACGTTACTTAGGGTAGTTGTGGCGCACCACTAGTGCGCCACTACTTTAGCAGTGGCGTGATAGTAGTGGCACCGCAGCGGGAAGTGTGAAGCGCCACTAAACAGCTTTTTTAGTAGTGATAGTTTGTTTGTCATTACACCTTTTGAGCAGTCTCACTGCTACTATTAATTTGTTCTTATATGCACAGTTCCATGATAAATCTCATCTGCATTTCTCGCCAATGCATGTTAGGTCTTCCACTCGAGAATGAGTACGAAGAGCAACGGAGGCAAACTATTCTGCATAATAGCCGAGTTGCAGCCTCGTTGGGCCTAACACTACATCCTTCTACAAGGTCTAGTGCAAAAACGCCACCCACCTCCCTCACAAAGGATACGGAACATTCCTCTGATTCAGAATTTGATCCTGCTGATTGTGATGGCGAGCTGACTCAGGAAGATGCCCTGGTCGACTATCGTCTGCAACACAACAAGGTGAGTTTTCTCTGTCCTGTCATCGAATTATTTGTCCCAACTTCCATTTGTTGTATCCCAGTCCTACCAAATATGTTACCCATGCCATGTTCAATCTCATTACTACAATTTTTCCTGCTTAGTTAACGCCTCATATATGTTTTGGCATATGTTGCCTGACTGTTTTTCCATTCCATCTGCATATCATCATCATATAATATTGTACATTGAAATATCATTTATGTGTGACAGGCATCTGCAGATTCGGGAAAGAACTTTTCAAGAACGAATAGGAGGAAGAACACTCAACAGGAACCTCAGGCTGATACCGGAGGATGGGTGACAGTGCGTAATAAAAAAAGAGTTAAGCCTGATGCTCGTGCTGCTCCTCCTATTACAAGGTCTAACAAGAGACTGACACGAGGTGGCGAACAGGCCAAGAATGATAACAGTAAAAGGTCTCGTAAAAACCACAAACCATCGAATCAGACAGAAGTAGCCCCAGCATGTACCAGCCCACACATTCCACAACCACCAGTTGCCAATACTGTTTCTCAGCAACAATTGCCAACAGAACCAGTTTCCACAGCAAATTCTAGCCAAGAATTGGCACCATCAGGAGTGGTGGTAGGTAATAATGGCCAAGGACACATGATGCTAGTCCCAGATGATACAGCCTCAAATGTCCAAACAGTGCTGCCACAACACCAGCAAACTGGTGATGATCTCCCTCCGACCCTTAGTCCTGCGAAAGACAACTCCTCTCCCGATGATGAGACCCACGCCAAAAAAGGTAATACTTTTTTCAAGACTTGTAGTTTAATGCTCCCTTATGTATCTATATACCATGATAGCTTGATGTAATGCTTAACTTGGTAGGTTCGCCACGATCAATAAAAACGAGGGGGCCAACGGTAGGAAAAAAACTTGCAGCTAAGATTTCCGGAATGGGTTCAAGATTTCGCATCACATCTATTGTAGGTGGCAGAAGGCCACTTCATCCGCATGAATCTTCATATCTTGTATCACAGGTTGGCCATTTTATCAGGAATGAACTTCCTACCTTCCCATTGTGGAAGCAGCACGTTGACACCCCTTCACAGTTCGAGAGTTTAGTGCATAATTTACACGTAAGTCATGCTTCTCCTGGTAATGATAAATTATTCCACATTGATCTGTCCCATTTCTTGTAGCTTACTGTTGTTTCTATGCTATATAACTCACCAATCATTCCACCGTTGTGAGCAGTTAAGGTTTGAATTCGATGAGGATAATGAGGATGTAAAGTTTGTCATCGCTTCCATATTCAAAGAATTGTTGCGCCAGCACCGCTATAAGCTTAAGGCGACATACTTCACTGGCCAGATTACTGCCAATGTTCGAACAAAGTCTCCTGCACCCTGTATGACTGACGAGCAGTGGGGAGATCTTGTCAAGCATTGGTCTGATCCAAAGAATGTGGTATGGCTTATGAGGACCGTGAAACCAGATTAAATTCCGAATACTTATTTTGCGCCAGTGTCTCACTAGTCTCCTTTTGCAGACGTTGTCTAAAAGGAACCAGGCTAACCGCTTGAAACAACGTTTACCAAGCCGTACAGGATCTCGTCACTTGGTTGGGCATCTCTGGCAAAAAGTAATGCCCGCTGGTCTGTACTGCTACATATGTTACTCGTAAATTGTGTAGAACTCCGTGTGCATGTTATATTTCCATCCTCCATTTCAACCACGTTATTTGATCTCCATATGATTGTACAAAAATGCAGAAAGTAGATCATGCAAACAACATGCAACCAGACAAAGAGATGACTCTGGCAGAGCAGTTCGAGGCATGCCAGAAGAACAAACATAATGTGATAGGAGAACTTGCAGAAAGTGTTATTGTAAGTCTTCTTTATGATTTAATTTTTTTAACTACACACTTGCCAATTTGTAGGAGCAATATGTCAATATGATCTTGTAGGCGTTTTTGTGAAAATGCATTTGATGTGTAATCAGGCATACCAACTTGTAGGATTAGAAGTAGTTCATACACATTAAATCTACCGTCTGCATGTTTCTCTGTAATAACTTTTATTTTTACACGACTCAAAACTTTTCAGGCAAATATGAAATTGGAGATGGCAAAACCCGGGAAAGATGGTATGGAAAAAACTCTAGAAGAATGTATGGAGACATTTACCATGGTACTTAAAAATAAAGATATCACCAAAAACACTTTCCTGCGAAATGCTGGGTTTTTGCAGTCCAAGTCCAAGTCCAAGTCCAAGTCTTTCTCTGCACAAGTTCCGGAGGAACAAATCCAAATAGAACGAGCTGCAGCAGATGTGTTAAGAAACCAAGTTGACATGTTGAGATCGAGATCAGAAGCATGTGATGCCCTACTGCAGGAGGCCAATCAAGTTTGTTATAATCTCTCAAAAGACTAATAAAATGCCATAGATAATTGGAGATGAAAACACTGACATTGACATGTGAGTACCTTGGTATTGTGAAATGTTTACTGAGACTGAGGCACTGTTCCTATTTTGTTGGTGGATGCATTTATCTACGGCTGGGATCAACTTGGTAGTTGTTCCTGTGGATGTTTTAGAAATTGGTTGCCTAGCCTTTTCAATCCGTTCGAACTTAAATGGTATTAGAGCCAAGGTCTCGAGTTTGAATTGTTGACGGTGTGGTTCAATTCATCCTTAAATTGTTGGTGCCCCATTGGCCCTTGTAAAGCTTCATGTGCCTACCTCCGAATCCAGTGTTGAATTTCTCTTGTCACACACGAGGATGGCTGTTAATGTGTATATAAGTGGGTTGCATAGCCCCTTTTATATAAGGTTGCAAGTTTCCTTATTGTGTTGTGCCTTTGGGATTCAGCCTGCACTTCTGACTTTTGGTTGCGTTGGCTACTGCATAAGTTTAATATAGTTCCATGTGGTTTTTGTTGAGTTCTATAATAAGTGGATTGCCTAGCCCTTTCCATCATTTCGGACCTGTGGTGTGCTATTCTGTTTTCCACGTATTAGACCTCCTCTTCTTAACAAGACTCCATGAGTAGGAGGCACTATGATTTTTTTTGCGCATGAAATTACTCAATTAGATAGCTTAATCCCATTTGTTGACTCTCTGTTGATCAGCCACTTGAGGGTAAAACTGAGTATATTGCACTAGCCAGTATTTTTTTTATGAGGTAATGCACTAGCCAGTATTAGTACTCGAGGGGAAAACTGAGTGCAGATATTTTTCCAGTGTAAGGCTAACTGAGTACACGTAACGGTGCAGACGTGCAGTACCACGGACGCGTGTCGCGGTGCACAGCGGTTAGGCGGTGCGCGTGTTGAGACCAAACGTCTAGCTTTTTTGAGAAACTGCCGAGACCAACCGTCACGTTGCCAGAGCCCCCTCTCTCCCTCCCTCTGCACACAGTCTCATTCTCACTCACGCACGCAACCACGCCTCTCACGTCCCATCAACTTCTCCAAATCGAAGGAAAAAACACCAACCGCCCACGCGCGCTCCCTGCCGGCGATGGACAAGAAGAATGCGCCGGCGGCCGTCGCCTCCGTGAACTGGGCCTCTCTCTCGGCTGATGGACCACTTCACAAGATCGGCGAATGCTTACTGGCGAACGAGCAGTACGCTGACACCTACTCTGCTATGAGGCAAGTCTGTAGAAATTGGCGCTCAGGTTTACCTGAGCCCGACGTGCACCTGCACGAATGGATCATGCTAGACCACGGCCTTCCACGCGCTGCTGATTTCACCTTCCTCCACCTCCGCACATCCCGCTACGTCACCATCGATCTAACGGAAGTTCATGCAAGGTTCAAATTCCTCCATATCTATAGAGTTAATCTATTTTTATTTTCAATCGTAAACATCTTAGTGCTGAATGTTATCTTCATCAATATATTTTAGATACTACTTTGTCGGCTTTTGCCGTGGCGTCATCGTGCTTGCCCAGAAGAACCAGCCGCACAAGATACGGCTTCTGAACCCACTCACAAAGACATTGAATACTATGTTTGAGGCGCATATGCCAAACGTTATTCTGAAGTCAGTCGCTGTGATGAAGTCCCCGACTATGGTCTTCGTTTCCAAAGATTACCCGGCGGAAATTGCTTGGGTCGATGAGAGCACTCCAACTAAGGGTATAGATGAAGATTGGGGAGAAGGAAGATTTTCGATCGAGCACCATTGTCTGCGTTGCATTACCCCGTTCAATGGTGAATTGTATGCAATAGCTGTGAACAATTTTGAGTTCGGAAAATTAGTGTGCACCAACAATGTCCAGTTGGAGCAGCGTGCGAGCACTGTCAAAATGGATACACTATTTTCATTTCCAGAACTTGGAAATAACAAGTTCTACCTTGTGAAGTCGGATGGTGCTCTGCTGCTTGTGTTGTTGGACAACAAGCATTTGGAGGAAGGTCAACCATTGGTGTACCGTGTGGACACTGAGAGCCGCTCTCTCCATGCCGTCAATAACATTGGCAGTCGTGCCTTCTTCGTCCATTATATCCGGTGTATCTCCGTCGACACCAGAGTGCACCCGACACTTCGACCTGGCTGCATCTACTACACAGATTTTGGTTATATCAGAGAGTACTTTGATGATATAAAGGCCTGGGATGAGTGGCCAATACATGTGAATAGATTAGGAAACTACGGTATGAGAAATGAACAAAGGCCATACCGTTTGGAGGATGTATTGGCTGCACACTGCAGACGGAAGGAGTTCAATGAAAATTTCCTTCAATGGAGTGACGAAGAAATATATGCTGAATGAAGAACATATTCGTTCATCCTGGGGTATCCTAATCTTCATGTTGGCCATACATTGTGTCTTGTATTATTTTCAGATTAGTTTGTCGTGAACATTAACATTGTTATTGGCTGCTTTTGGCTCTTGTATGCAGTTTATGTAGTATTATACTTAGTTTTCTGGATTTATTATGCTGCTGTGAATTTATCCTATACTAGCTTCTAGATTTGACTGATTTTGTTTGTAATGATGATGGCTTGATGTGGCTGCTGGCCTTAACTGCCGAAGCAGAGCAATTAGTACTTAACCAGGTGTACCGTCTTTATATTAGTATTATATTATATTACTTGACCATAGCCATATTCAAAATCAAATCTCAGTCGGGCGGCAAAATCTCCCGCCAATCTAGAAATATTTCAGGCGTGTTTTTGAATGGGATAAGAAGATAGAACACGATGATAGTAACCGATATTCAAGGTGATGATGATTTGATTTTGCACTCGGCCTTGAACAGAGGTACTAGTACGGTCTCACAATTTTTTATCATTATACTTGGACCTTAGCCAAATTCAAAATCTCATAGCGGCAAAACTTCCCGCCCACAAAATACAAAAAATTCACACGCTTTCAAATTCCCATTCTACCCTTGTGGAGATGACAGAAAGTCGGTGGGGGGGTCTGCCCGTCATTTTTTGGATCACCACCTCCCTAGCCCGGAAACCCTCCCAAAAAAATTTCCCTCAGACCACCCACCGGAACTTCCCAAGTCCCTCTCTCTACCACCTCCACGACCACCGCACCGGAACATCCCCGCCGGACTTCCCTGGCCTACCCGAGCCCTCGCGATCCTCGTCATCCGGCTGCCTGCCGGAGCCGCTTCATCGACGCCGTCATCAACCGGACCGGATCATCCCCGCCGAACCTCGAAACCATATGCTCATCCAGCAGCCTACCGCAGTCGCTTCAGCTGCGGCATCGTCCACCGCATCGGATCTTGCTCACCGACACCGATGTGCATGAACCGAATCTGCTTCACCGGCGCCGTCCATGATCTAAACTCTTCTACTGTCGCTTTTCTATTGCTTGCCTGCAAGTTCTTGTTTAATCTTGGGGGAACCTGTTTGTGCTAACGACGCGCCGTTACGTCTTTGCAGATTAGATGAGTAACCATGAAGTTTAATGGCCGTCTCTCCAACCCCAAGGAGCACATGTAGTGTACTTCATCACCGGATCTATCAACCCCAGGAAGATCTGCTGTGATTCCCACAGAGTGCTTCTCCTAATGTAAGTCCCTTGTTTTAGCGCCATGTTCTGGGTTCAGATGCCTGTTTGTCTGAAGCTCTTTTAGTTCATTCCTAGTTATGACCGTAACACCTTGCCATTTTCTAGTACATTGCTAACTTCAAGCGATTGAACATTTTGGTTTGCATTCCCTGCTCTGTAGATGTAGCCATCATAACTTCTATCTTGCTCATTCGTTGTTCATGCCAATCTTGTTCTCCCTGAACATGTTGGTTTGCATTCCCTGTACTACGGTGATGCCATTGTTATTTCTATCTACTTCGTCGTAAGCTAACTGCCTGCTATTAGTTCCTGCATGCTATCGCTCTGCCATCCTGCAGTACAAATTAACTGCCTGCTATTAGTTCCTGCATGCTATCGCTCTGCCATCCTGCAGTACAAATTTATTTGAACTCGTCACAGCAGCAACTTCCATCATAATTTTGTCTGCCATCTGATTCTTCAAAAGCTGCAATATTAACTTGTTTCTCTTAATTGGCATGCTCACATATAGAATTGTGAACATATTGGTGTGCATTCCCTTTTCTACAAGTTCAGATCCCACTATATTCCGTTTCTGGTCCATCCTAAGCCGTAGCATTAACTATCCTCTATGTGTTGCTCATTACAACTTTATATCCCGAAACAAATTGATTTTTTCCCTTATCTACAAGTTTATCAGTGATGCCATTATAACTCCTATCTGTTTTATTCCTAGCTATTATAGTAACATCCTGCTATTATTTAGTTCATGGCCAATTTTAAGTAATTGCACATGTTGGTTCGCATTCCCTGCTCTATAGCTTTTGGCATCGTAACTTCTATATTTGGTTTACATTCCCTGCTCTGTAGATCTAGCCATCATAACTTTATCTTGCTCAGATGTTGTTTCAAAAATTATGGCCTGCTACTATGTTGTTTGTGCCAATTTTTTACTCCATGAACATGTTGGCTTGCATTCCCTGTACTACAGGTGATGCCATTGTTTTGTATCTAGTTCATTGTAAGCTAACAAAGTAAGGACTTAGTTTGGCATGCTATCACTCTGCTATCTAAGCCTGTAGTACAAATAAACTTGTCATATTACTAGATAATAATTTTGTGTGCCATCTTGTTCTTCAAAAGCTGCATTATCGACTTGTTTCTCTGACTTGGCATGACGCTCACATATGGAATGCTGAACATATTGGTTTGCATTCCCTCTTATACAAGTTCACAGGTGATCCCACTATATTCTGTATCTTGCTCAGTCGTCGTTACAAAATTTATAGCCTGCTACTATGTTGTTCATGCCAATTTTGTACTCCCTGAACATGTTGGTTTGCATGGGACTCGACAGTAGTAAGTCTGCTGTTTCATTCTAACATGCTCTGTTATATTGGCTGTTGGTATGCGGCATGCACTCTTTGTTTGCTTATTGTGCGCATTACAATGATCTTGTTATAACGACGAAATGATGAGTTCCAAATTCTTTGGCAAACAATATTGTAGTGTCTTTGCCTTTCCATTGTTGTTGTCTTAACTTGTAATGTCTTTGTTTCAGATATAGGTGCTGCATGGACAACTTAAAAGATTGCCGGATCGCTTCATTGTATTGCTAGGTTTAATTACCATTCAATTTCTCTGGGTTCTGTAATATTTTTTTCAATGCCTTGCAGCTGATGTAATATTTAGTTAGTTTTTATAGTTCTTTCGCGCATTTTTTCTTTGGTGCTTGTGGTAAGTGAGGCTATCCGACAGAAATCAATGCTGCGTAAATATTCTCAGTATCTAAATCACGAATTCCCATCCCTTAAACGGCCCAATTAAGCAAAATCACATATGTGCCTGCCCGCAAAATCCTAAAGCACATATTATGCCGGCATATAAAGCAACTAAACGGGCTGGCCCACTTACTTGGGCCAGCCCATTTGATTTACCGTGGACCCCACACTCTAATTGGGCTGGCCCACTTGCATTAAGGTGGACCCCACATACCAGGCCGGCCCACTAAATAGTTGGGCCAGCCCATTTGCTTTTGTGGTGGACCCCACATACTAAATGGGCGGCCCTTTAAGAGGAAAGTGGGACCCACTGTATTTTTGGCCGCCCACTATCTTGTTGGGCAGCCACTGTTTTTGGGCCCCACTATGTTGTTGGGCCACCATTTGCTATATGGTGGTCCCACACCAAACGGGCTCCCTTTAATAGGAAGATGGGACCCATTGTGTTTTGGCCCACCACTATCTTGTTGGGCGCCCACTTTCTATATGGTGGACCCCACATACCAAATGGGCCGGCCCATTAAATGTGGGACCCACTGTGTTTTGGCCCGCCCACTATCTTGGTGGGCCGGCCCACTTGCTATATGGTGGACCCACATACTAAATGGGGCCCTTTAACGGAAGGTGGGACCCACTGTGTTTTTGGCCCGCCCACTATCTTGTTGGGCCGCCCACTTGCTATATGGTGGACCCCACATACTAAATGGGCCGACCCTTGGAAAGTGGGACCCACTTTTTGGCCCGGCCACTAGCTTGTTGGGCCGACCCACTTGCTATACGGTGGACCCTACACACTAAATGTGCCGGCCTTTTAAAGTGGGACCCACCTGTGTTTTTGCCCGGCCCACTTGCTTCTTGGGCGGCCCATTGCTGTAAGGTGGACCCCACATGTTAAATGGGCGCCCATTTAAGTTTTGACCGATCAACCTTCGAGGTTAGGCCCGGCCCACGTAACTAATGGACCAGCCCCTATATAGTTGACCGGTCAAACTATGTCATCGGCCCGGCCCGCTTAAGACGTGGCAGCCTCGTGTGGGCCTACCATCTACCACGGGGTTTCAGCCGGTTAACGCCGTTAAGGCAAACGGCGTCCACGTGTCGCTTGCATGACGTCGCAGTCAACGGGCTCCGAAACACTTCCGCAGTCCGATTTTCCGTGGCGGAAGGGCGCCAAGCGACGGACCGAAAAATCATCGTTGGACTTTGCCTGACGCAGTTTCGACAACGGAACCCATATCGTCGGGTTAGGCCCATAGGCGACGAAAAATGCCCCTTAGTTGACGATTTTGGGACGTTGTCTATCAGAACTTTTCTTGTAGTGATTCTCATTAATTCTAACTTGGATGGCATTTGCTGTAGTAGTAATCTTATTATCAATATCATTATTAGGCATAACTTTCAATTTTAAAAGATTAACATCAGAGGCAAGTCTATCAACTCTAGAAGCAATAATATCAATTTTATCAAGCTTTTCCTCAACAGATTTGTTAAAAGCAGTTTGTGTACTAATAAATTCTTTAAGCATAGCTTCAAGACCAGGGTACACTCCTATTATTGTTGTAAGAATTCCCATAAGAATTACCATAACCATTACCATTAGCAGAAGGATATGGCCTATAGTTATTACCAGAGTTGTTCCTATAAGCATTGTTGTTGAAATTATTATTTTTAATGAAATTCACATCAACATTTTCTTCTTGAGCAACCAATGAAGCTAAAGGAACATTATTTGGATCTACATTAGATCTACCATTCACAAGCATAGACATAATCACATCAATCTTATCACTCAAGGAAGAGGTTTCTTCAACAGAATTTACCTTCTTACCTTGTGGAGCTCTTTCCGTGTGCCATTCGAGTAATTTATCATCATATCATCAAGAAGCTTTGTAGCCGCCCCAAAGTGATGGACATAAAGGTATCTCCAGCAGCTGAATCCAATAAATTCCGCGAGAAAAATTTAGTCCTGCATAGAAGGTTTGGATGATCATCCAAGTAGTCAGTCCATGGGTTGGGCAATTCTTTACCAAAGTTTTCATTCTCTCCCATGCTTGAGCAACATGTTCAGTATCTAATTGCTTAAAATTCATTATGCTACTTCTCAAAGATATAATTTTAGCGGGAGGATAATATCTACCAATAAAAGCATCCTTACATTTTGTCCATGAATCAATACTATTCTTAGGCAAAGATAGCAACCAATCTTTAGCTCTTCCTCTTAATGAGAAAGGAAACACTTTCAATTTAATAATATCACCATCTACATCCTTATACTTTTGCATTTCACATAGTTCAACAAAATTATTAAGATGGGCAGCAGCATCATCAGAACTAACACCAGAAAATTGATCTCTCATAACCAGGTTCAGTAAAGCGGGTTTAATTTCAAAGAATTCTGCTGTAGTAGCAGGTGGAGCAATAGGTGTGCATAGGAAATCATTATTATTTGCATTTGTGAAGTCACACAACTTAGTATTTTCAGGGGTATTCATTTTAGCAGTAAATAAAACAAACTAGATAAAGTAAATGCAAGTAACTAATTTTTTGTGTGTTTTTGATATGGAGAGCAAGACGGTAAATAAAGTAAAACTAGCAACTAATTTTTTGTGTTTTGTTTAGGTGCAGCAAACAAAGTAGTAAATAAAATAAAGCAAGACAAAAACAAAGTAAAGAGATTGAGAAGTGGAGACTCCCTTGCAGCGTGTCTTGATCTCCCGGCAACGGCGCCAGAAATTTAGCTTGATACGCGTAGATGCACACGTCCGTTGGGAACCCCAAGTGGAAGGTATGATGCGTATAGAAGCAAGTTTCCCTCAGTATGAAACCAAGGTTTAATCGAACCAGTAGGAGCCAAGAAGCACGTTGAAGGTTGATGGTGGCGAAATGTGATGCGGCGCAACAACAGGGATTCCGGCGCCAATGTGGAACCTGCACAACACAACCCAAGTACTTTGCCCCAACGAAAAAGTGAGGTTGTCAATCTCACCGGCTTGCTGTAACAAAGGATTAACCGTATTGTGTGGAAGATGATTGTTTGCAAGAAAACAGTAAAACAAGTATTGCAGTAGATTGTATGCTATGTAAAGAATAGGACCGGGGTTCACAGTTCACTAGGGGTGTCTCTCCCATAAGATAAAAGCATGTTGGGTGAACAAATTACGGACAATTGACAAATAGAGAAGGGCATAACAATGCATATACATGATATGATAAATATAGTGAGATTTAATCCGAGCATTACGACAAAGTACATAGACCGCCATCCAACTGCATCTATGCCTAAAAAGTCCACCTTCAGGTTATCATCCGAACCCCATTCAGTATTAAGTTGCAAAGCAACAGACAATTGCATTAAGTATGGTGCGTAATGTAATCGACAACTACATCCTTAGACATAGAATCAATGTTTTATCCCTAGTGGCAACAGCACATCACAACCTTAGAACTTTCTGTCACTGTCCCAGGTGTCAATGAAGGCATGAACCCACTATCGAGCATAAATACTCCCTCTTGGAGTTAAGAGCAAAAACTTGGCCAGAGCCTCTACTAATAACGGAGAGCATGCAAGATCATAAACAACACATAAACAATAGATTGATAATCACCATAACATAGTATTCTCTATCCATCGGATCCCGACAAACACAACATATAGTATTACAGATAGATGATCTTGATCATGTTAGGCAGCTCACAAGATCCAACAATGAAGCACAATTAGGAGAAGACGACCATCTAGCTAGCTATGGACCCATAGTCCAGGGGTGAACTACTCACTCATCACTCCGGAGGCGATCATGGCGATGAAGAGTCCTCCGGAGATGAATCCCCTCCGGCAGGGTGCCGAGGCGATCTCCGAATCCCGAGATGGGATCGCGGCGGCGCGTCTCTGGAAGGTTTTCCGTATCGTGGCTCTCGTGCGGGGGTTTCGCGACGGAGGCTATTTGTAGGCGGAAGGGCAGGTCAAGAGGCGGCACGAGGGCCCAGGGACAGGCGCGCGCGGCCTGGGCCGTGTCGCCTGTCATCGGCCACCTCGTGGCCCCACTTCCCCTTCTCCGAAGCTTCGTGCAAAAATAGGACCCTGGGCGGTGATTTCGTCCAATTCGAGAATATTTCATTACTAGGATTTAAACCAAAAACAGCAGAAACAAGCAATGGCTCTTCGGCATCTTGTTAATAGGTTAGTTCCGAAAATGCGTAAATACGACATATAATGTGCATAAAACATGTAGGTATCATCAATAAAGTAGCATGGAACATAAGAAATTATCGATACGTTGGAGACGTATCAGCGGGAAGAACTCGGTGGAGGGCTGGACATGATCGAACCCGGAGCTCGATACCAAGTGTTATGACGCTAGAGGGATGGCGCGAGAGGGCCGGCCCCGGTGGCAAGAGGGAAGGGACTTCCTTCTTAATTCTTGCTTGATTAGATTGATACGTCTCCTCTCCTTATATAGAGAGGTTTACTTGACCCCTAAGCAAGCTACCCTTATCTCTAATTAACCCTAATACTAATGGGCTATAGCGCCACCAAGCCCATTACGTACTCTAACACAAGGACGTAGTAGCCTGGAGAAAAACTGCGAAGATAATCCTCCTCACGGCAACTACGAGAAAAGATTCAAAATGGATCTGGCGAAACAAGATCTCAAGACCGATACCTAGACGATTCTAATCTTTCAACACCACCATTAACGCCGCGGAGAAGATCTCGTCGTTGAACGAAAGGCCGAAGATCACTTATTTGCAGATGATGCCATCTCCGTTGTGAGAAACCAACAAGAAGACGACTACCAAAACTCTAACATAATCTACTGAAAACACTATTTTTATTGGAAACTCCACAGATAGATCAAGTTCTCCACTCCTCCCAACATCGGCGAAGCTAATTGGAGGAGAGGGGACCAATCTATGAAGGAAGACGAAGTGGAGGTGGCTAGGGTTTTCGAGAGGCGACGGCTGTCTTCTTCCGGAACATGTCGCTGTTTCTAGGTAGTAGAGATGGAGATTCTTGAAGCATATAGTCATCGTGTCGTAAGATTCAGACTTTTTTTAGACTGTTTTAAAAAAATTGTGGAAGCTCTTTGGATTTGGGAGCACCCGATGCCTGAATCTAACCGTGCGTATACTTTCGCCCCCAAACCCACACAAGCCACGCTCGCGGCACCCCCAACCCCGGCGGCACCCGACGCCGTCCGTTCCTCCTTCCACCTCGCTCCGGCGCTTCTTCTTCTTCCTCCGCTCTACCGGGCTGCCATCGGAGCGAAGGTCCACCCAGACGCAACCCGGGCCCTCTCTTCCTCACCCGACCGATCTCTTGCTCCGACCTACCCTACCTCCTACCAGCCGCCGCCGCCGTATCTCAGCATCACCTCCGACGCCTCATCGCGTCTCTCACCCGCGCCGACGCTCCCGTTCTACTACCTCCCCCTCCCCGTCCGCGCCGCAATCTTGAACAGGCTCTCGAGGTACTTTATGAGCTTCTACAGTTTTACTCATCCAGCGATTTCTCAAACCCATCATACTAATCGACCCCTCAAATTACCTTTGGGTGCGCATCTAGATCCGCCGCCGCATCATGTCTTCAGAGGAGCTGGGGGCGAGCCTGTCAGATTTGGCTCTGGGCTCGCGAGCTCCGACGGCCGGCCAAGTCGGCTCTTCGGGTGGCCCGTCGTCCGACGGGGGCACGCAGGTCACCTGCTTCACGGAGGACCTGCACGACGTCACGCTCCATTTTCAGATCATCAGGTTCTCTAAACAGGTATGCACCAGGTCTTCTCATTGGTAACTGTTTGCCAACCCTATTTGACTCCCTAGCGCGTAAATTCTGAAATGTGAGTGTGCAGATTAAAAGCATTGTCATGTCTGTATCAAACTCATAAACATTTGCTAAGTCAGACATTGTTCAGTTTGTGTGTCCCCAATTCCTTACTTCCGGACTTTGGCCTTGAAATTAAATTTGCATCAAAATCTCACTCGAAAGCAAAGACATCTGGAGCAAGATTTGTGCAAGACATATGGTATAGTAATCTTGTAGCTTTAAGAGGACAACATAGAAACCTAAGGGGAGTGATTCTGGTGCAAATCTGCACATGTTAGGACACAAATTTGAGACATTAAGAATGACTCTGGCGATGAAGAAAACACATGTCACAACACGATGAAAGGATGATATTTTGTTGGTTAATCTAGCGTGTCTCTGGATAAGTGTCAAGGTTCAGTTAGTAGTGTCTGTTTTTCGACAGTGTAGTATCAGTTTGACTTCAGCTATTTCTTAGCTGCAGATAGACTAGAATTAGGTCTTGTGCTTGACCCGATCCTCTCATTGCCTGGACGTGGGATGGCGCGTCCGTTGTGGGCATCGTGGGATCATGCACGTTCTCTCTTTGCGGAATAATAGGAAGCAGAAACAGAAAAGCTGCAACAGTTGCACGCAGTGCAAAAACCCTGGCCTCTCTGTGTTCATCGTTTTCTGAACTTGTTTGTTAGATCGAGTGAGAAGAGAGGCCACATGTTCCACTAGATCAAGTTAAGGTCAGGGGAAGAAAACATGCCATAAAGCTGCCAAAGGAAGATGTTCTACCAGGTGCCCATGTTCAGTTTCAGTTAGTAAAGCAAGTAATTTGGAATAAGAAGTTCTGAACTTATCTTATTCGTTTGTCATAACATTATTAAATGAAGCATGGTAGTGTAAGCTCTAGCCATTATCCCCACGTGAGTTAAGCTTCAGATAGTTTTGACTTTTGATAAATGTCACAAAGGCTTATGGCATTTCTTTCGTTTCTACAAAAAAAAACATAGAATATGATGGTGTTTCCTATTTTGTATTGAATAATACATATTTATTCCCATTATTATATGATGTCCATTCTACTCTTTGTCAAACATTTTTGTGTTATATGCTTTGAGCCTCTCTTTTTTCATGCAGATCTATGCATGGGTAGGATGCAACTCTGCGAAGTTTGGCCATTTATATGCTGCTGCAAGCACTCGCCCGGTAACAAGCAATCATTATATCCATAAGAACTGGTGTATATTTATTTCTGTTGAGACTGATCAGTGCACCATGTGTGCTTCGTGTTCGTTGCAGGGTAACGGAGTGAGTGTCACATCTGTACTTGGAGGAACGTCTGATAATACTGGTTTAAGCATGGCACGCCGCTTAGGTACTGCAATATCTACTTCAGTTGACCCACCTTCATCATATTACGATGAAAAACAGCAAGCTTATGTCACCTCATGTTTCAGTGCTGAAGACAGGTCTAAATATAGTTCTAGCGTGTAACATTCCGAAAGACAGCCCCATGCTTGAGGTACTAACTGACTCATCTTTTTGTTAGGAATCGCCAAGTTTTATATCTAATAGGATGACGTTTTTCAGGCCGCTGCGGAGAGGAAACTTGTAGAGAAGCTGAGAACTTTAGGCTATATCAGGTCCAAACCAGGAGAGGCCAACACTTCCACAACAGCCTAATTGATACTTGTGAGCTGCCAAGTCACTGGTAGAGAAAGTTAGCATGCTTCGTAACCGTTATGGTGCTTTGTTTAGTTGATTGGACATGACACTAATGTGTTCGAAACACTTTGAACGCCTAGTAAATCCTCAATGGGTCAATGGGATTTACAACTGCTGCATGTTCACAGAATTATCAAAGCATGTCTGATGCGATACTTTGAATGCAAACTATGTCAGTGTCTGACCTGTGAATCCTACATTGAGGTATTTTCTCACAGAGATTGTACTTTATTTGTCTTGCTTGAGACTTTGAGCCACGCTGTTTATGGAATTATCTTCTCCAGTATTGGCTGATAGATGTGCTAATCTCTTAAGGATCTCTGTTATTTCACTGTAATTGACGATGCTTGGAATTTTCATGTCTGTTAAGGGAATTAAGGGCGTATTTGATGCAATATTCTTGCTCTTTACCCATCTTTTAATGCATTAGAAGAAGAGGTTAGATGATTGTAGAGTGCTACTTAATTTGGATGTGTATGTCCGGTTCTTACTCAAGTCTTTTTTTTTTTGTTTTGAAAGGAACACAGATGCATTCCATTAAATTAAAAAGCTGGACAGACACCAGCAACCATATCTTTTACAAAATCTGGGAAGGGGTCAAACCAGACCTGACATTCACCCCGTTCCATACTCACGCCAAATGCTGCTAGACAGTGTGCAGCTGCATTACAGGTTCTTGGACACACATCTATTCTACAACACTGAAAGGAGTGCTCCATTACAGATTTCATCTCTTTTATTAAAACACCTACCATTGAGTTATCATACATGCTGCTGGTCATTGCCTGCTTGAGTGTCACTGCATCAGTTTCAAAGATGACCTTTTGGCAGCCCATTCGGACTGCTTCTTGCACTGCATAGAACATAGCTGCAATTTCAGCGTGGAAAGGATCAGCAACAAACTCCAGGTTGCCTGCTCCCGCCACTAGTGATGCACCTTGCTCATTTTTTATGGTAAAACCCCACCCACCAGAACAAGATGCTTGTCTGAAAGCTCCGTCAGTATTAATTTTCAGAAAATCTGCTGGGGGAGGAGTCCAAACCTGTTGTTTATTTTGTCTATGTTCCTTCCTCTTCTTCATCATACTGCAGTACTCGGTGAGGTGAAACTGAAGAGAGAACAAGATGTCATGAATGCTTCTTATATTAGTTCCCCGATTAGCCTTGTTCCTCTCGGACCACCATAACCACAGCAGCACACACGTCTTCAAACATGTCTTCTCGTCACATTGAAAGATTTCATACATTACAGATTGCGCATTCGGGCAATTAACAAGGAGTTGTCGTGTTTCCTCCATTTGGGCTGCTCTCCATAGAGATTTGACCGATTTACATTTCGGCCTCCATCTTCATCCAGTCTGTAACATACTGGGCATCTTGTGTCCAACTCTACTCCCCTTCTCCTTAATTTCATTCTGAGTGGAAGGCTGTTATTTGTGAGACGCCATAAGAAGTGCAGAATTTTAGCCGGAAGTGGTAAAGCCCATAGTCTTTTCCACAGTAAGTCGGTGCTTCTCTCTAGGCCTGATGATGTAGACGGTGAACTCATATCTGGATTTTTTGCTTGACTATTTATGATTATCTGGTAAGCCGATTTGACTGAAAAGTTCCCCTTTTTATCAAAATGCCAAGCTATTATATCTTCTGCACCTTCTTGGATAGGGATTTGAAGAATTGCTCGAGCATCTTCTTCATTGAAAGTTTGTCGAACAAGTTGTGCATCCCATGAATAGGTCACGGGATCAATTAATTCTGCAACTTTGGATGATAGATGATTGCCTCTCCTAGATGTGATTATTCTTGAGTTGCCTGTTTGGAGCCAAGGATCTGTCCAAATATTGATACTTTCCCCATCTCCCACTCTCCATACAATACCGTTTTTTAATACTTGAACCCCTTTTAAGATGCTTCTCCAGCAATATGAAATCCCATTCTTTGCTTCAGCTTTCAGAAGATTTTGATCCGGGAAGTACTTTGCAGCTAGTACTTGTGCACATAAAGATGATGGATTCTTAAGAATTCTCCATGCTTGTTTTGCTAGCAAGGCAAGATTAAAAGAGTATAAATCTCTGAATCCCAAACCCCCATCTTTCTTTGGCCTCGTCATATTCTCCCAGCTTATCCAATGGATTTTGTTTTCTTTATCCATATGACTCCACCAACATCTCCCTATCATTGAGCTGATATCATCGCATAATGATTTCGTAAGGTCAAAACAGGCCATAGCATAGACAGGTATTGCTTGTGCCACAGCTTTTATAAGGATTTCCTTTCCAGCCTTGGAGAGCATCTTCTCCTTCCAACCCTGTAGCTTATTCCAAATCTTCTCCTTCAAATATTGAAAGGCTTTGGTTTTGGATTTTCCAATATAGACTGGCAGCCCCAAATATTTTCCTGAAAAGCCTTCCTTGGATATGCTTAATTGGTCCAGGACTTCCCTTTTATCTTCAACCCTTGTATTCTTGCTAAATAGTATAGCCGATTTCTCCTTATTTATAACCTGTCCAGAGCATGTTTCATATACGTTGAGGATCCTATTCACTTCTTGTACACTTTCTTCATTAGCTTCAACAAGAAGAAGTGAGTCATCTGCAAACAATAAATGACTTATGCGTAAGGTGAGCTAATTCTACTGAGAGCATCTCCAGCGTCGAGGACGGGCAAAATCCAGCCTAGTGACCTGATGCCAACAAACCGACGTATGGCGGCCCATTTCAAACCTAAATTTGGGTTGAAAATGCATTGGCGCGAACGTGTGTGTGTTTCCTCTGCTGCTTGGGCCCGGTTGGGCGGCAACCTTATGACCTTCTGCCTCGCGATCAATGCCACATGTTTCACCTTCTGCGCGTTAGTACTGGCGGGCGGTGCTGGGCTATGCGTGTTTCCTTTGCTGCCTGGGCTCGGTTGGGCGACAACCCTATGACCTTCCGCCTCGCGATCAATGCCACTTGTTTCACCTTCTGCGTGCTAGTGCTGGCGGACGGTGCTGGGCTTCTGCGTCATCATCGTCACAACTGGATACCGTGTTGGTGCCCTTACTTTTTAAGGTGTGTGGCTGCTCCTGCCGTTTGCCAGCAAATGCCATGTGACATTGCTGCACCATAGACTCCTCCCCACACCAAAGAAAAACATTCAATGGGCAAATCCTAGCCGTGGAAGAAACGCTAGAAGGACCAGGAGGTGGGGTCCTAGCTCGGAGGCGGGCCGCCACACCGAGCGGAACCAGCGCTACGTCCCCATCAACGAGGCTTGGCACATATGAGAGACGGGGCGCTACGTCCCCATCGACGAGGCTAGGCACATGTGGGAGATGGGGACTACCGTGTCGTGGCTCGACGTCAAACTATCTGGCTGGCTCCTGAACTCGTGTAGGGTGTCGTTCCCACCCGTGCCACGGGAAGGGCAAGCATGACACGACGAGATCCGCCATTAACCCTCCTCTGGCTTGATTTGCGGAGCGAACTTGCGTTCGCGGCGGACACGTACGTTTGGTACACTCTCGGGTCGTGGGAATTGAACCCACGGCGCGCATTGCGTACCTGAGCGATGTCGAGTACCTATGCGGCCACAACAACGACGGCGATGACAACCAACTGAAGGAGACAGATGTGAAGTAGGAGGTCGAGCCACACATCCAGCCGCCTAAGCTAAGCTACGAGGAGGCGCTTGAGCTGGCCATCGCACAAAGTGGGCTCGAGGATCTTGCCAAGTGGGAGGGCCTCGTCGTTCAGTTGTGGGAATTAGCGCTGTCGCAATGGGGAGTGGCCATGCCTCCGATGACTCAACCACGCCCTGCGTTTGCAATGGCGCCAGCACCCTCTCCTCCAGCGCCAGCGAGAGGACCTCCGGTGCAATATTGGCCATCGTCGTCGGAGCAGCCGGTTTTTCGACCTCGCCGATGAGGATTAGGCGTCAATGGCACGAAGCATAGTCAGCTAGCATTTATTTGCCACATGTAAATTATCAAATATTATAAAATAAAGTGTCAGGCTGTTGGGTCTACTCCTACCCGAACGGACAAGGGAGGTGGGACGGTCGATTTTATATCCTTGGCCCAACCTAAACGAATCAAAATGGATAACTTTAGTATTCGAAATGAGTTGGACCGCTCTAGCCCTTGTAAAAGCAAAGGAATGCAGCCATCCTTGGTCATTTTTTTTCCTTGTCAGCCCGAAATTGTTTTATAGACCTTTCCTATAAGGGTTCTAAGGAATGGTGTTTTAAGAACTCTACTAGTGGTTTTGGGAGGATAATTGGCTTGGCAATATGCCCCTTGCACAACAAGTCAATAATATCCATCTCTGCACCGTTTGTCATAAGAATGTGTCGGTTTCGACCATGTTTGCTCATATTCCTCTTAATATATGTTTTAGGAGGGGTTTAAATGATCACAAATAGAGTGAATGGTTGCATTTGTGTCAACGACTAATTATATATTTAATTTATCACAGAACCGGATACATTCATATGGAGACTAACGGATTATGGTATTTACGGTTAAATCTATGCATCTTGATTTGATGAATGGACACACTAGATTTCTTCGTAAATATGTTTGGAAGATTAAAATCCCTTTAAAAATTTAAAAAATATGTGGTTTCTGCATAACAAAGTCTTGTTAACTAAAGATAATATGGCAAAATGAAATTGAAATGGTTGTCAAAAATGTTTTTTCTATGATTCGAGCATTTGTTTCTTGCTTGTCCTTTTGCAAAGATTGTATGACGATTTATTTTGCATATAACACTCCGGACCCTTCAATATTACTAATATGTTTGATTAAATGGCGTGAGCAAGCATGATAAGGCTAGGATCAGATTGGTATTTCAGCTTTGTGCTCATCCGACATGTTGAAATGATATGGTCTTTAACAAGGAAAGTCTGCCATTTTTTTTGCAGGTTATTCGTCAAGCTGCACATTGGGTTGAGCTGTGGACACTCTTACTTCCGGAGGATCAGCGGGAGGCTATGGTTTTTGGATACAACCGACTGTTGACGGTTGCTTTTTTCAGGTTGGATGGCACCGTATTAGTAAAATATCAAATGGATAGTTTCTTTATGCGTCTGATGGTTGATTTATGTATTGACCTTAGCTGATCCATGATTGTAAATTTTTGTTACCTTGTAATAAATTAAAGACCGTGTGCATCGATGCCTCAGAGGCCGAAGAACTCTACTAGAGTGGTACAGCTGGTCTAAAATGTCGCCGCCATCATCAGATGATCTAAAATGTAGACTAGGGGGCGGTGTGTTCATTTCAACTTTTCAAGTTCCAACCGCCCAAAATTCACATGATTTTTGCAGAGTTCCCTTCCCTGGCGGTTTTGCACTGTCGCTTTCACAAGCTTCACTGCCCATCGTCCGCATCCTAGTACTCCTACGACGGTTCATGGAAGAGACGAGCTGAGCCATGCCCTGTCACGGTGTCACCGGTCTGAGCTCATGCTCATCCCCCATCTCCACACGACCACACCCACCCCGGCACCGGGCCAGCTTCGGAGCTTCCCATCACTCTCGGACTCTCCCTCTCCCTGCCACCGTGTTTCTCAGTCGTCACTCTCCGGACATCCGTCAGCCGTGCCCGTCTTCTCCTACCTCCAGACTCCTCGCGGCCCTCGCTGCACACACCCTTATCTTTCCAACGCACACTTCCAACTTTGCTTCGCTCGTTTCTTCTCTTATCTTCCTTCTCTCGTCTGTATCCAACTCCACCTCCGCTACATCTAAAATCCACCCACCACCATTGATCGCAGCAAGGAGCGCGTCGGAAGCTCGCATCGCATATAACGTCGTATGAGATTAGCCTGTTTGATGCGTGTACTTACATATGGCTGCGTGGCTTGCTGGGTCGTCGTCCAAGCTGGCGCACTCTGCCGCCAGGAGGCTCGCCGGCGACCTACGCCGCCGCGGTCCCGATCCGTGGTTACTCAGCTCGTCGACGATGCCGGCTCGTGGGCAGCTGGCAGGGGACCTCAGGGGGTTCTGCTCCGTCCGGCGCTTTGCTGGAGACAGCACCGCCGCTACCGCCGCCGAGGAGTCGGAGAATGAATTCGCCGGCGGAGATCTGCAGCAGGTATTTGTGCATACTTCACAATACTGCAGGAGTATATGTATAGTAGTAGGACGGCTGCTAATTGACGTATGTATTCTATAAAATTGTCTAGCACAACGAATGTTCAGGAATCAGGATGGTGCGCCTAGGACCGGGATCATGTCATCGGAACTAAAGGCTTCCCTCTTTAGTCCCACAAATTAGGACTAAGGATTTTTTACGTGGCTGCGGTCGCACGCTACGGCTGAGGACCTTTAACACTAACTAGAACTAAAAGACGCGCTGGGTTTAGGATTTAGAACCTTTATTTTGTGTTTTCCATTTTCATTTTGTGTTTTTATTTAATTTCTTTAATTTCACGTTTCAATTCTTTTTCATTCCAAACAAGTTTTCGTACACATATACTGCGCTACTACATATTGTACACGTATATAATATAATTTCTCTTACGATCGAGCATACATATATGAATATATGAGTTGTGTGTATAAATATCAAATCATCATAAAAAATTATGCATGAAACTGAATAAAGGAGTTATTAATTACTTGATATCAAGAAATGAACGAAAGAGACCTTTATAGTGCGATAATTATTGAAATTACCTCTGGAGCATAAAAACGATGTTCTCGTCTTTTGCATTCGAGAATCTTCATTCTGCATAATAGTGTACAGAAAATACAGTGAGATTAATTAAGGTAATGAACGAGATGAGATAGAGACTTAATTACAGAAATAAATCACTTACAGACAATACGAACTGACGAGAGCTTTGTCGAGGACGTCTTGATTATATAACTGAAAAAGTTTTCTTCAAGGATAATACATATTCGGTTGTCATGGAAGTAAAGCTCCTTTTGAACGGCCACCATGAGCATGGTTCACCCTTCCTTTGAGGATTCTATATACCAGTCATGCAATCTTCGCATTTGTGTTGGTACATGCCGGACCTGCTTAGGTCTGACCAGAGGCTCTCCGAGGGCAAATTTCCATGCTAGATCAGCCTTGGGGATATCTCCCGTCATTACTAGGAAATAGGCTATAGGCCTAGGGTTACCACCGGCACACAAAAAAATGTGCACGCCGGTGGTATTTTCCGCTGGTGCACCTACTTTGCGGACCGCCGGTGGTGCCAAAATACCGTCGGCGTACCTAAGAAACTGTGCGTCATGGATAAGGGTCTGCCAGGTTCGGGCTAGGAAAAAAATGGCGCGCACCACCATATTGGTGCGACGGAGGTAATTTAATTATCGCCGCCGCGCCACCCTATAAAAGGAAATGATAGAAATATCAAAAAATAAAATCCTTCGAGATACCCATGTGTTATGTGATCTAGTTTTGTGAAAATTTAAAAACATGCATTTTTATATATTATGCAAAATGACATCATGTTTCGGTAAAGTGGGATTTCTAGTTGCATACGACCTCCTATGAAAAACTATTTTATATCAAAATGTATCTATGTAAAATTATCAAACCGATTTCAACCACCTATGGTCGTTTAGACAATTTTTGAATTCGTCAAATTCAAAACAGAAATATGACGTTTTTCAGCTTTTGGATTTTGATGAAAAAAATAAAAAATTACCCCTGGCACACCACCATATTGGTGTGCCGGCGGTAACCTTTGCCATATATGCAAAACCAGCTCGTCAGCATCTTCTTCTTTTTCACTTTCTCTCCTCCTCCTCCTCCTCCTCCTCCTCTTTCCCTCTCCTCCTCCTCTTTCCCCTCTCCTCCTCTTCTTTCCCTTCTCCTTCTCATCCTCCTCTTTTCCTCCTCCTCTTTCCCTCCTCCTCCTCCTCCTCCTCCTCAACCCGCACCTCCTCAACCCGGTGATCTCCATCCGGCGAGTACCTCCCCAAGTCGAGACCTTCCTCTAGTGACCACTTCCTCAACCTCGTCGGGACCTCCTTCCGGCGACCACCTCCTCAACCTCAACGGCAACCACCTCCTCAAGCTCGCCGGCGACCTCCCGTCCGGTGACCCACCTCCTCAACCATCGATGTCCACTGTGAAGAACGTGAAGAACACATCACGACGAAATTTAGATCTAGATCTAGATTCGTCTTTTTTGAATTTTGAAAAATATACCGCTGGTGCATTAGTCAAGTTACTGCCGGTGGACCAGGAGGTGCGTCGGCGGTAATGCGCGTTACCACCGGCATGTTCCCACCGGCGCACGTTGGTGCGCTGGCGGTAGCCTATTTAGGTGCGTCGTCGGTAGCCTATTTCTTCCTAGTAGTGCATGCCTATCAATTGAGCAACAGTCACACTGAGATTTCTAGCAATGTCCTCGTATTGTTCTGTTGGGTCCTTATTGGTAAACACGTTGAGCAGGGGACTAAAGGTCTCGTTTGACCCGGGACTAGAGCTGGTTGTCCCGTGCGGCGTCCTAGCCATTGGAACCGGAACTAAACTCCGGACGGAAATCCGTTTTTCTACTAGTGCATCTTCCTCCCTGATTAAACAAACTTCAGTGTAGACATCGTGATTCCAAAATTAGATATGCATCTAAATGTGGGACCTAAAAAAAGAAGACATGCTCCTAAATCACGTCCCCAATTTTTTAAGAACATGGCACAACGTTGTTTCTGGATTCCTGTTTGGTGATAAGGATGGACGTGGCATTGAGTCAATGGACTAATCAAACTTTAATCCAGGTTAAGCTCACACGGCTTTAGAAACGTGTCTTTACGACTGATAATTTTATACTTCATGTGATGTCAGTCGGTGTCAACTGATGAGACTAATGATTAGCAGTTTCTCCTGGTAAAATATTGACATTGTCAAGATGGTCAATAGTTGTCAACGGGTAAAACGGTCCAGTACCTCCAAGGTCAATAAGACAAATTCAATTGTGCTTTTCAGTTCCAAGTTCCAACAGTGTTTATTTACTCTTTTGCCACCGTCTGGGTTGATCCAACTTGATAATTTTGACTGTTACCGTTGCAGGTAGTAGATTTTCCCGGAGGGAAGCTTTCCTTTGTTGGTGAAATGAATTTCGTGCCAGAGTCGCAAAGGGAAAGGATCAAGTGTTATCGCGTTCTTGACGACGACGGCGGGATTATATACAGCAGTAGATTCCAAGAGGTGTAGTACCGTTCATTGCTCCAGTAGTGAGGAATACTGATGGTGCAAACAAGTCAGGGAACAATGGTTTTGTTCTGAAGCATGTCTCACTCATGCTCTTGTCAGGTTGGCAAGGAGTTGGCTCTGAAGATGTACAGTAATATGGTCACCCTCCAGATTATGGATACAATCTTCTATGAAGCTCAGAGGCAGGGAAGAATCTCATTCTATATAACTTCCAATGGCGAAGAAGCAATCAACATAGCCTCTGCTGCCGCGCTTAGTGCCGACGACATTGTACTACCACAGGTGAATTTCAGTTGAACCAAAGTTGCGATGTGTAATACTATAACAGAGTTACTTACTGTGCTTTACTTGGCTCGAAATCGTGGAGCCAAATGAAGTACAGGGAGCCTGGTGTTCTTCTATGGCGTGGCTTCACGCCGCAAGAATTTGCAAACCAGTTGTTTGGGAATAAGATGGATTACGGTAAAGGGAGGCAGATGCCAATACATTACGGATCAAACCGTCTGAATTATTTCACGATCTCATCACCTATTGCGTAAGTATGAAATACTTCCTCCAGCGTCACAAATACAATGCAAGTGAAAGGAGAGATTTTTATCATTCTTGGCAAATTGATCAGCACGCAGCTCCCTCAAGCTGTTGGAGCTGCCTACTCTCTGAAGATGGACAAGAAGGATGCATGTGCCATCACGTATTTCGGCGATGGTGGCACGAGTGAGGTAGACGAGCAATCACTGATCACTTACTTAAAACTTGTAGCCAGGCCTTTGTGACAGAAAATATGTACAGGGAGATTTCCACGCTGCTCTCAACTTTGCTGCTGTCAAGGAAGCTCCAATGATCTTCTTCTGCCGCAACAATGGCTGGGCAATCAGCACCCCAACTACTGAACAATTCAGAAGTATGAAGTGTGCCTCTGTGCTCAATCATGACATTCTGCAAATTACTGGTGCTGTGTTGTGTTAAATCCAACTGTCCTCGCAGGTGATGGAATTGTTACCCGCGGCCAGGCTTATGGAATCCGCAGTATCCGCGTAGATGGCAACGATACTCTTGCTGTGTACAGTGCAGTTCACACAGCCCGGGAAATGGCTATAGCTGAAGGAAGGCCTATTTTGATCGAGGTGCACGATAGTTCAACAAAATTTGAGAATATATGTTTGCTTAGAGTACTGAGGTGAAGAACTTTCAGGCGATGACTTACCGAGTCGGGCATCACTCTACATCCGATGATTCAACCAAGTACAGGCCGGCTGACGAGATCGAGCATTGGCGAACAGCGAGGGATCCCATCTCCCGGTACAGAAAATGGGTTCAGGGGAACGGCTGGTGGTGTGATGCTGAAGAGACTGAACTGAGGAACAGTGTGAGACAAGAGGTAATGTTGATGTTGCAGAAAGGTGAACCTGTGTAACAGCATTTTCATAAATGGCCTTCTGAAACTGTCAGCTCATTTCTGTGCAGATTCTGCAAGCCGTTCAGGCGGCTGAGAGGATACCGAAACATGGGCTCGCGGAGCTGTTCACTGACGTTTATGATCAAGTTCCTTCCAACCTCCACGAGCAGCAGCGGTCGCTGCTGGATATCATCAAGAAACACCCTTCAGACTATCCAACTGAGGTTAATTCATAATTTTATTTTGTACTTTCTGGATCATGATGTAATAAAGATTTGTGTTTCTTGATACTATATCTTAACTATGTGTGCTAGTGATTGGTCCAAGAACTAGCACTAGAGAGATTGAACCCTTACTGGGTCGGGTCGCTATAGCAGTACGGGGTCTATTCAGCAGAATAGATACGACATCTGGGATGGGAAATAGGTAATGTGAGGATAAATGACTAGGTAATGACGTGTTCTAAGAATAATATTCGGCCTTGTACAACATTGTGCGACACAAAGTGATACACTCGCTAAGGTGCTGGAAACTTCACCACCATATATTATTGTTTAGAAGATATCTATTTGGTCCTAGGCTAGGGTCTTGGAATGCTTTGGTACAACATCTGGCTCTGGTCCAATTGACTCACGAATCCGATGAATTTCGTTGAATCTACATGAGAGTGGAAAATTATCGGCCTATTCTATGTACAAAACTTTAATACAACCAGAGGTGCCAGTTGTTGATAATAAGTAAATTTGGAAGATGAAGATCCCGCCTAAAACTAATTTTTTTGCATGGTATCTTCGTCGAGGTGTAATTCTTACTAGAGATAACTTTGTAAAACGCAATTGGCACGGAAGTTAAATGTGTGTCTTCTTTCACCATGACGAGACTATAAAAGCACTTATTTTTCCAATGCAAATTTGCTAGATCTATATGATCAACCATCCAAATAAATTCTATCTTATACCCACCATGAAACGTTGCGAATATTTTCGGCAATTTTATGAATGGTGTGGATCCTAGGTTCAAGCTACTTATTATGGTGGGAGAGATTGCCATTATTTCGTCGCTATGGTTATGTAGAAATGACAAGTTGTTTAATGATAAAAATATTTCGCTTATGCAGGTCATCTAGCGGTGCACAACTACGTTCTGTTTATGGTCGTATCTACGGTGTATGGAGCATCGCAACTTATTTATAGAGATGTCTACATAATTGGAGAATACGGCGAGGGATATTTTTGTCCAACATGGATGACAGCGTAATCTACGAATTGACCCTCCTCCATATTAGGCTATCGCATGATCACTCGTAAAGAGCCGAATATTTTTACTTTATTGTATCACGTGGAGTGAAACGGTTGTGTTCGTCCTAACTATGCAGAGGCCAAGTGGAAAACATAAACCTTTCCAATAATAAAAAAATTCTTATCAAAAAAATAGATTATAGATAAATATTTGTGTTTTGCGAGGAGATCCTAGACGAAGAATAAAGCGGAGCCTACATAAATAGACGGTATCTTTCTCTGCTCCTGTGAAGATATCAATCTCGAATGGCGAACATTAGACAGATGAGGTGTCAATCCAATTGAACCGTCCGAAATACGAACGTTCTGGTTAGGTAGTCACTCTGCCTGGCACGCCATTTTTTGTTTTCTGATAAAGAGTATATATTAATATCGCAGATAGATCAATTGCACTTAGCTTATCAAACAACACATTGCCCTATCGATATTACCGATGCACATAACTAAAAAGGAAACAAGAACTACGAAAAAGATAAGTCCCGCTAGAGTGATGTGTTCTTTAAAACAACAGTATTAACTCCACCAAAACAACACCAGAAGTTCAATCTCTCCATAAGGCTGGTGCCAATGCATCACAGGTTATAGCCTCGCCACGTCAGCTTTTACCATCACTCTCACCCCACTCTCACCCCACGGTGCTAGTGCACGGGCTATAGTCCCAGCTCTCACTTCTCTCTCCTCCACATCACCCAACGACTTGCTGACGTGGACGAATCAAATCGCGCCACCCGCTCTCGCCCCGCTACCGCCCCCCGCCGCGCGCCCGCTCCGCTTCGCCCTCTCGCCTCTCGCGCGTATGGTGGCGGAGAGCAGCGGCGGTGGATCCGCCATGTCGTCTCGCCTCCCTCTCGCCCGCTATCGCCCGTCGCGGCGATACCGCCCGCCCTCCCGCCGCGTTGGGACCAGCCTAAGCGACGCATCTAAGAAGAAAACAACGTGCAAATGCCATCGGCGTTGATCATAGTTCTAGAGTTTTCGCCCTAAAAAAATACCCACTCTCAAAATAATGACTTCAACAAAAATATTGTTAGCCATAATTAATTAAGATCGGACCTTTAATTTTCTTTGTTTAACAGTCGCCCCATTTGCATGTCACTGCTCCAATCCATGAATCACCAAACCCATACCTGGTTGCCACCTAAATTCGAACCACCCTTGCTAATCCTCGGATCTCGGTATTCATAACATTCTTCGCTAGGATATTAAGAGCCATCACAACTTCAGAATGCTCCGTCTAAACCCAGTAACCATTTTTCATGACAAGTGATTTTGCTTT
Source organism: Lolium multiflorum (assembly GCA_030979885.1). NCBI lineage: Eukaryota > Viridiplantae > Streptophyta > Magnoliopsida > Poales > Poaceae > Lolium > Lolium multiflorum. The sequence goes on along the minus strand of JAUUTY010000241.1, from coordinate 63,672 downwards.
GTCCTTTTCCCTACCTTCCCTGTCCATCCTCTGCATCCTAGTACGACGGTCCATGGATCGACGCGCATGATCGGAGCAATGCCTGTCACCTCACCGGTCTCATCACTCAGTCCTCATCTCCTTACCCACCCCGGCACCGGGCGACGGCTTCCACGTGCAACCCCCATGCCTCACAGCCTAGCCCCATATCACTCCATGCTCCTGCCACCGCGGTCACGGACGAGTTGGACCCACGTTTGGCAGTCGTCACTCTCCGGACATCCGTGCGCGAGCCGTGCCCGTCTTCTCCTACCTCCAGACTCCTCTCGCTGCTCGCTGCACACACACACACACACTTATCTTTCCAGCTCACGCTCCCTCCCTCTTGGCCTCTTCTCTTCCTTTTCCTCGTCTCTATCCAGCTCCAACACCGCCACCTATAAAGTCCAGCAACCACCATTGATCGCGTAGACTTGTCTTGCAGCTGACCGGCCTTGAGCGCGCGCGTAGGAAGCTCACATCCTATATAAGTGCACGCACGCACGTACGTACATGGCTGCGTGGCTGTCGTCCGAGCTGGCGCGCCGTGCAGCAAGGAGAATCGCCGGCGAGCTGCGCCGCCGCGGTCCCGGTCCGTGGTTCCCGAGCTCCTCGACGGTGCCGGTTCTTGGACCGACAGCGGGGTACCACAGGGGGTTCTGCTCCGTCCGGCGCTTCGCCGGAGACACCGCTGCCGCTACCGCTACCGCCGAGGACTCGGATAATGAATTCGCCGCCGGCGAGCTTCAGCAGGTATCTGTTCTGTGCACGCTTCACAATACTGCCAGAGTACTGTATATGCATAGCAGTAGGCTTAACTGTATATGTATAGTAGTAGGGCGGGTGCTAATTGAGATATGTGTTCTATAGAATTGTCGGGATAAAATAGTAACACAACGAATATTCAGATCATGCGCCCAGGACATGGATCATGTCATCTTCCTCCCTGATTAAACAAGCTTTTGTGTAGACATCGTGATTCTAAAATTAGATATGCATCTAAAGTTTGGACCTAAAAAAAAGAAGACATGCTCCTAAATCACTTCCCCATTTAGATATGCTCACTGCTTCCTTGGAGAATTTCTATCGCTGCAATTGTGTTTTTCTCCCTAGAACAATTCTTTCCACGATCTTAATTAGCGCTGAAAAAACTGTGGAAAGAATCGCAGCACATGAGAGAATTGTGCACGGATAGAATTGACAACAAATAGTAAAGTAAGCAGATAAGGATGGACGTGGCATTGAGTCAATGGACTAGTCGAACTTTAATCCAGGTTTAGTAAGCTCACACGGCTTTAGAAACGTGTCTTTACTAACGTTACTCGGAGTATTTGATTAATACAATCGATGTACCCTGCAAAAAAACGTGTCTGTACTACTGATAATTTTATACTTAATTCATGTGATGTTAGTCGGTGTCAACTGATGAGACTAATGATTAGGAGTCTCTCATGGTAAAATATTGCCATTGTCAAAATGGTCAATAGTTGTCAACGGGTAAAATGGTCCAGTACCTCCACGGTTAATAAAACTAATAAGTACTAATTTATTGCCTTTATCCAAAAAAAATGATCAATAAGACTAATCCAGTGGTGCTTTCCAGTTCCAACAGTCTTTACGTGCTCTTTTTTGGCCAGCATTGTTATTGATCCAATTTTTTCCTTGCACTATGAACTTCATAATTTTGACTGTTACAGTCGCAGGTAGTGGATTTCCCTGGAGGGAAGCTTTCCTTTGTTGGTGAAATGAATTTTGTGCCAGAGTCACAAAGGGAAAGGATCAAGTGTTACCGTGTTCTTGACGACGATGGCGGGATTATATACAGCAGTAGATTCCAAGAGGTGTAATACTGTTTATTGTTCCCTGGGGAATGTTGGTCCAAACATGATGGCAAATAATAAATTTGTTCTGAATCATGTCTCTTACTGTTGTCAGGTCAGTAAGGAGTTGGCTCTCAAGATGTACAGTAGCATGGTCACCCTCCAGATTATGGATACAATCTTCTATGAAGCTCAGAGGCAGGGAAGAATATCATTCTATTTAACGTCTAATGGTGAAGAAGCGATCAACATAGCTTCTGCTGCCGCGCTTAGTGCTGACGACATTGTGCTACCTCAGGTAAATTTCAGTTGACCCAAAGCTGCGATGCGTAATACTATAACAACAATGTTACTTACTGTGCTTTTCTTGGCTGGAAATCGTGGAGCCAAATGAAGTACAGGGAGCCTGGTGTTCTTCTATGGCGTGGTTTCACGCTGCAAGAATTTGCAAACCAGTTGTTTGGGAATAAGATGGATTACGGTAAAGGGAGGCAGATGCCAATACATTACGGATCAAACCGTCTGAATTATTTCACGGTCTCATCACCTATCGCGTAAGTGTGAAATACTTCCTCCAGCATCACAAAAAATTATACAAGTGAGGGAGAGATTTATCATTCTTGGCAAATTGATCAGCACGCAGCTCCCCCAAGCTGTTGGAGCCGCCTACTCTCTGAAGATGGACAAGAAGGATGCATGTGCCATCACGTATTTCGGCGATGGTGGCACGAGCGAGGTAGATGAACAATCATTGATCACTTACTTAAAACTTGTAGCAAGGCCTTTCTGACAGATGAAAACGTACAGGGAGACTTCCACGCTGCTCTCAACTTTGCTGCTGTCACGGAAGCTCCAGTGATCTTCTTCTGCCGGAACAATGGCTGGGCAATCAGCACCCCAACTACCGAACAATTCAGAAGTACGAAGTGTGCCTCTGTGCTCAATCATGACTTTTCTACAAACTATTGGTGCTGAATTGTGTTAAATCCAACTGATCATGCAGGTGACGGAATTGTTACCCGTGGTCAGGCTTACGGAATCCGCAGTATCCGGGTAGATGGCAACGACACTCTTGCTGTGTACAGTGCAGTTCATGCTGCTCGGGAAATGGCTATAACTGAAGGAAGGCCTATTTTGATCGAGGTGCAGGACAGTTCAAGAAATTTTAGAATATATGTGTTTGCTTAGAGTACTGAGTTGAAAGCTTTCAGGCGATGACTTACCGAGTCGGGCATCACTCGACATCCGACGATTCAACGAAGTATAGGCTGGCTGACGAGATCGAACATTGGCGAACAGCTAGGGATCCCGTCTCCAGGTACAGAAAATGGGTTCAGGGGAACAGCTGGTGGTGTGATGCTGAAGAGACTGAACTGAGGAACAGTGTGAGACAAGAGGTAATGTTGCTGTTGCAGAAAGGTGAATCTGTGTAACAGCATTTTCAGAGATGACCTTCTGAATCTGTCACTCATTTCTGTACAGATTCTTCAAGCCATTCAGGTGGCTGAGAGGATCCCTAAGCACGGGCTTGCGGAGCTATTCACCGACGTTTATGATCAAGTTCCTTCCAACCTCCGCGAGCAGCAGCGATCGCTGCTGGATACCATCAATAAACACCCTTCAGACTACCCAACTGATGTCCCTGTATAGTCCTAATTGACCACATGTCTCCAATGTTGTTGTAAGTATGGTGAATGATGATTTAGGTACATAGCATTAATAGTAATTATGACCACAATAAAAAGACACATCTGGCTGCTCTAACGCAGTGAGTCGATTCGAAATGTAACAATTGTATTTGTGGCATGATTCAACTTTTAATACTTTCAACGCTCTGAACCACATTTTAGCTGCGACGATTGACAAGCAAATGTATCTAGTGCCACTCCCTGTGAAAGGCAAATCCCATGCTGGTAGCTGTCCTTCCAGGAAGAGCACATTTCTTTCCTGAGCTAAGCAACCTAACAACGCACAAACTGCCCTCACCACTTGTGCGATGTCGGCCTGTCTCGTGCTACCCAGGAGCAGCATTGCCCAGATCTCCACCCGGCCCAAGGGATGGATACTGTAAGATAACACCCTGGTGTACCGCAGGTCTTGCATCGCCAAAGTTTTTCATACTGTCAACCAAGACCCGTGTGTGCTGGACAAGGTTAACTGTACTCACCAGTGTGGAAATAGTGGAATGATTCCAGATATTACTATAATTGGCATAGCTAAAATCATCACGCAGGTATATCTAGAACTGCACACTGGAACTGATGGAGCAAAATCCTCTATTTATTCTCTGTAGATGTAACAATGGATTGTGTTTGCTCAAACAAAGGTTGTACACATACCCAACTGGATGAGTGGGGGAGTAGCACTACAATTACCATTTGGGACCAATCCAACTTCTACAATGGGGAAGGCACCTGGTCTTTCTCCTTGATAGCCTCTTGGACAGCCTTCAGGAGTGACGGCATCAGCTGCTTGTTCGTTGCGATGATGCCTGTGTCAAGATCAAGGAATCTCCCTTTCGAGAAATCCAGATCGTTTCCTGAAGCATCTGTTACTAAACCTCCAGCTTCTGGAGAACATCAGAAAGAGAATTACGAGTGAATATTGATCTTTTGATTGGATTTGTATGTTTGGAAAGAAACAGAAATTTATACCTGTGACAACGATTGCACCAGCGGCGTGGTCCCATATCTTCTCCCTGTAACCCTTGTATGGAAAGCGCAAGTAAATGGCTCCATCACCACGGGCAAGAGCACCATATTTTGCTTGGCTGTCGATTCTAACTGGGGGAGCTTGGACACCTAGTTTCTGCAAGAACTCCAATACACTAAGAATATATTCTCACGGATATAGACTAAGCAACTAATAGTTCAGATCAAACCTCCGCGATGGAGCCAGTTAAATCATGCATGGTGTGTGCTCCTTCATAGGATTCAAAGAATGAGGCATTGACTGGATTATCGGTGGAGCAAACACTAATCTGAAATGAACATAACCAAGTGTAGAACAAATTAAAACTCTAGTCTCACATTGGTAGAAATAGGGTTAGATGAATAATATCAAAGAAAAGACCTAAAAGGTAATAACCTTTTGTGGTGGAGAACCATCTAAGGACTGTACTTCTGCACCACAACCAATTGTGGCTGAGAAGAGAGCACCGACTTGATCTCCTGATGAGCTACCGTTCAATTTATTTATTGATGACAAAGGAAGATTTGGACATCCCAGCACACCCAAAACAACTTTGCCCTCATCAAGCAATGCCAGTGCAATTGCATATTGGCCTCCTCTTAAGAAACTGAATCAAGTCAAAATGAAAATCTAGATCAGGAAGTGCATCATTAGCACGATAGGCAAAGATTGGGTTTTGCATTTATGTTTATCAATCCATTTCAGACAAATGGTATGTACAGTTTATGATTGACCGGATTATAACGAATAATTACAGTACAAAACAGGAAAAGAAGGTATTCAATTTTGCTAGGTAGCTATTGATAGAACCACTTCATAATCACATGGCTTCTTCAAAAAGAGAACCACACATAGTTTCGTTCACATTGTGTAGGGGCATGTTGCTACATCTAGTTACAGGTACCTGAATATGTTCATGTTTGTCTTAAGTGCAGCGTAGTATGTATAAATAACAGAGATAAATATTAACTTATACATCACTAAACATGAATTCATTCTAGCATTCAAAAATTAGAGCCATATGCCAGGTACAATATTCTTCTGAAAGAAAAAAGCAGTCATGTATGCTACCTTGTACAATCAATAGCTAGAAAGAAGCATAGCAAAGAAGCAACACTAGTTTTGGTGAGCGAGAAGACATTTGTAGAGAAGGTGCACCAAATGGTGCAGTGAACGGTACAACAGAACTAACATTTTATCACATTAGCAGAATGTGGAGCAATTGAACCTGCCAGTGTAAGTTATGACAACTCACCCTTTAGTTCCATCGATTGGATCTAGAACCCAATGACGCCCAGATGGACCTCCCTCAGACTTCCCGCTATCAATTGCAGAAAGGATACCTTCCTGAGATAACAGAATGTTGAAAGAAGCATCCTCTGCGAGAGTTTCATTTACAAGATCGGTAATGCGTTCCAAAATTTCTTCAGCGCCATCTTTTCTCAAATCTTCGGAGTCCTACTTAAGTACATGCATCCAATTAGTTACGAAAGAGTTACGTGTTGCAAGTAGAAATAAGTAAACAGAAACGTAATCTAGTTACCTCCTCAGCCACCATAGAAAAGGAACCAGTAGTTACTTCCATATTCAGCACGAGACTTACCAATATTTGAGACCCTACATGCATAAAAAGCAAAGTAACAAGCAAACAGGGAGTTTAGAGAAAGAATAAGTTTGACATACTCGTATAAATAAGAGCTGCTGAAGATCATTTTTTTCCTGACTGATCTTTTCATCCCTAAGCCATGCTAGATGAAGATCATAACATCCACAGGTAAGATAAACCAAAGAACACAAAAAGGCTACTCAACAAACTTTAAATTCTGGTTTAAGTATAAGCACCGATAGATCAGCATCAGAACAGAAAATGCAGACTCTTGGAGGTAAACAATTACGGGATCATCATGTACCATAGTCAGCTACTGTCACAGGACTTTTATCCGCTTTCGACTGAACATCTGATTGCTCAATTTCCTGTTGCACCGTCTGAAGAAGAAAGACAGAAGACAAAAGCAGTAAGTTGTAGCTGCAGCATCAAGCATCCAAACAGCCACAAAACCATGAATTCGTCCAGCTGAAAGGTTACTAGTTTGGGACGAGTGCAGACTGCTAAGCTGATTACCATAACTACAACTACCCGCACTATCCTATATAAACTTGTATTCCAAATTTGCAGACACCAAATATGATTGTGCAGTTGATATACTTCCATACACATTATAACACTCACATTCTTTGCTCACAAAATCTCAGATGAAGAGTGCCGGATATGAACTCAGCGACATTGTAAATTGATGCAGGCCCGTCGATGGACATGATCAAAATGATCAACCAAACAGGGCCCCCAAAATCCTGAGGCCCCCAAAAAATTTCTGCCTAGTAGGTAGTCGCCTGCTGGCCCAGCTGCAGCGGCCCTACTTGCTTTGCTCCTATAGCCCAGTAGGCCACGATGCCGATCCCAATGAGTTCCAGCTTACATTACGTAGTGTGGTTGCCATTGCCGATCGTATGTTTCTTTTCTCGACTGCATGTGAGAGCAAGAGCGACGCGGCGATATTCCAGATCAGCCAGAAATATCGAATCGATGTTTAATGTTTAGCTGTCCACTCGCCCTGCGTCGACCGCTGATCTAATTGTTGTTTTGTTCAGTTGTTGATAAGAGTTTGAAGGATGCTTGTGCCAAATTTGAGGTTGCACTTAAGCATGAAAACCATAGGAATATTGATGGAGAAGAATTGTGGAGGGAGTTAATCTTTATCTCGGATTTACTTGAGAAGTCTACGGGCCCTCTTGATATTCTGAAATTTTTGGAGAACGTCCCATTTATCATTTTGCTAATGTTGCTCGTAGAATTTTGTTAACCATTCTTGCTAATGTTGTATCTGTAAGAAGGAGCGGATTGGCAACAATAACACTTGACAATGATATCTTGGAAACGATTAATTGTAAAGATATGATTAAAAAAATTATTTCAAAAAATACCGGACAGATGATACTTTTTGGTAAAGCATGAGATTCCTTTATTACTTAAGTGCTATATCCTCTTTTAGAACAAATACTTGACACATTTTCAAACTTTGTAGGTAATAGAACAGATTGTACTGAATAGCACACTCTGAATGTATATATAATAATAAAGTAAACGTATGATTTTGTTTGACTAGTTATTCAGTTTGAACAAAAAAAAACAAGACCCTATTTTGTAAGTCGTACCGGGGCCCCCAAATCCTGAAGACGGGGCTGAATTGATGTAGTAAAACAATGGATTATACTCGGGCGTTGGTCAACACTTCCCCAGGCCGCCCCACTACATTACCCTTCCGTTACTAGTACCAATGGAACTCGGGGCTTGTGGGAAAATATACGGAGGAACGGTCCAGCAGTCAGGCGCTCGACTAAGAACGCGCCAGCCATCCGCCGCAGGCCGCACAAGAATGAAAGAAGAGATCCTAGGACGAGTACCTGGCAGAGGCGGGCGGCGAGGGAGACGGCTTTCTTGGCGGCGGCGAGCTCGGCAGCGTACGGGCTGCCAGCGGCCTCCGATCGCTGCGACATGGCGCGGGCAGCGAAGGGGAGGCGACGGCGTAGGTTTTGGAACCCTGCGTCGGCTGAGGCGGAGGCGAATCGGAGGTAGGTGGGGAGGCGGAGGAGAGGAGGATAAGGGAGGCGAGCAGGAGAAGGAGATGGGCTTCGAGCAAGAGCGGAGGCGAGGAGCGCCTGCTGCGCAAGGCCCACGCGCGCAGCCATATTCTGCTGAGGCGAGATGCCACACACACACGCACGCGCACAGATGCAGGCAGTAGCGACCCCCGGGTGAGCTGAATAACATGAAGGCGGAAGTGTGATCTATTGGCCCCAATTTTGCAGGTATAGTATTACTTTAATAAAAATTCATACAGATAATCTATTCTTAGTAATATAGGTTACTACTCCCTCCATCCTACGAAGGTTGTCTAAGATTTGATAAAATTTAGATGTATCGAGTAATAATATTGCATGTGCATCACATGTATGGAACGGAGTGAGTACAATGTATAAAAGTTAGAGCATCTCTAACAGAGCCCGTAAAAACGCGAACTGAAAACTCGGAGTGCAGTTCACCGAACTCGTGTTTATGGGTTGGAAAATCGCTGGCGCAGAACAGACCCCGTAAAGGAAAACTGTAAAATAGAATATTCCCCAAATATGGTATTAAGGCCCACCCGTCAGCTTTTTTTTTTCATTTTTCCCTATTTTTCCTTTTTCTTCCCCGAGCTCCTCCCGAGCTGTCCCGGACCCGCTTCACGCGCTGCCGCGCCACCGCCGCCTCCCGGCTCAGCCTTGTCGCCTGCCTAGCTGCGCCCGCCTGTGATGTCTACGTGTGCTTCTATTCTTGTGGGCCTCCAAGAGCAGAGGTTTGTAGAACAGCACAAGTTTCCCTTAAGTGAATCACCCAAGGTTTATCGAACTCGGGAGGTAGAGGTCAAAGATAGTCCTCTCAAGCAACCTGCAATTAAGATACAAGAAGTCTCTTGTGTCCTCAACACACCTAATACACTTGTCGATGTATAGGCGCACTAGTTCGGCGAAGAGATAGTAAAACACAGTGGTATAGATGGTGGTAATATTGCAGAAGTAAAGATGCAGAAAACAACAAGCGATGTTTGCGTATTTGGAAACAAGGCCTAGGGATCATACTTTCACTAGTGGACACTCTCAACATTGATCACATAATAAATTAATAACTTCTCCTCACTTGTGCTACATACACTCTTTTGTTGGATGACAAACACCATTCATTGTGTAGGGCTACAAGAGCTCCCTCAAAGTTAACAAGCGCCACAACGTTCAGCATTCATATTTAAGTAACCTTAGAGCATAATAGATCTTTGCAATTTAAACCGAGTACTAACATAGCATACACACTGTCACCATTACACTATGAAGGGGAATAGATCACATCAATATTATCATAGTGATAATTAACTCCATAACCTACAAGAGATTATGATCATAACCTACGCCAAGAACTACACGATGCACACACTGTCACCTTTACACCATGAAGGAGGAATAGACTACTTTAATAACATCACATGAGTAGCACATAGACTAATGGTGATACAAAGCTCATCATATGAATCTCAACCATGCAAAGCAATTCATGAGATCATTGTATTGGGGTACATGAGAGAGAGATTAACCACATAGCTATCGGTACAGCCCTTAGCCTCGGGAGAACTACTCCTCCTTATCATGGGAGCAGCAGCGTTGATGGAGATGGCGGTGGTGTCGATGGAGATGCCTTCCGGGGCAATTCTCCATCCCGGCGCGCCGAACAGAGACTTCTGTCCCCGAATCTTGGCTTCGCGATGGCGGCGGCTGGAACTTTTCTCGTATCGTGGCTTATCTTTTAGGTTTTCGCGACGGGGAATTTATATAGGCGAGGGGCGATGTCGGTGGAGCCCGGTGGGGCCACACCATAGGGGCGCCCGGGTCCAGGCCGCGCCGCCCGTGGGGTCGGGCCCCGGCTCCGGCGCCTCTCGGCTCTGAAGTTTCCGGAAAAATAAGATCTTGGGCGTTGATTTCGTCCAATTCCGAGAATATTTCCTTTGTAGGATTTCTGGAGCCAAAAACAGCAGACAACAGGAACTGGCACTTTGGCATCTTGTTAATAGGTTAGTTCCGGAAAATGTATAAAATCATTATAAAGTGTGAACAAAACATGTAGGTATTGTCATAAAACTAGCATGAAACCCCCAGTACCGAGAGCCACGATACGGAAAACCTTCCAGAGACGCCGCCGCCGCGAATCCCATCTCGGGGGATTCAGGAGATCGCCTCCGGCCGAGAGGGGATTCATCTCCTGAGGACTCTTCATCGCCATGGTCGCCTCCGGAGTGATGAGTGAGTAGTTCACCCTGGACCATGGGTCCATAGGTAGCTAGATGGTCGTCTTCTCCTTGTTGTGCTTCATTGTTGGATCTTGTGAGCTGCCTAACATGATCAAGATCATCTATCTGTAATACTATATGTTGTGTTTGTCGGGATCCGATGGATAGAGAATACTATGTTATGGTGATTATCAATCTATTGTTTATGTGTTGTTTATGATCTTGCATGCTCTCCGTTATTAGTAGAGGCTCTGGCCAAGTTTGTACTTTTAACTCCAAGAGGGAGTATTTATGCTCGATAGTGGGTTCATGCCTCCATTGAATCTGGGACAGTGACAGAAAGTTCTAAGGTTGTGGATGTGTTGCCACTAGGGATAAAACATTGATTCTATGTCTAAGGATGTAGTTGTCGATTACATTACGCACCATACTTAATGCAATTGTCTGTTTAGCAACTTAATACGAATTCGGATGATAACCTGAAGGTGGACTTTTTAGGCATAGATGCAGTTGGATGGCGGTCTATGTATTTTGTCGTAATGCCCAATTAAATCTCACTATATTTATCATATCATGTATATGCATTGTTATGCCTTTCTCTATTTGTCAATTGCCCAACTGTAATTTGTTCACCCAACATGCTTTTATCTTATGGGAGAGACACCTCTAGTGAACTGTGGACCCCGGTCCTATTCTTTACATAGCATACAATCTACTGCAATTGTGTTTTACTATTTTCTTTGCAAACATCTTCCACTCGATACGCTTAATCCTTTGTTACAGCAAGCCGGTGAGATTGACAACCTCATGTTTCGTTGGGACAAAGTACTTGGGTTGTGTTGTGCAGGTTCCACGTTGGCGCCGGAATCGGGTGTTGCGCCGCATCACATTTCGCAACCATCAACCTTCAACGTGCTTCTTGGCTCCTACGGTTCGATTAAACCTTGGTTTCTTTAAAACTTGCATACCTTATCTTGGGGTTCCCAACGAAGTGAGTTACACGCCATCAGCTCTTTTTCTCGGTTGTTGGAGATCAAGACGCTGCAGGGGAGTCTCCACTTCTCAATCTCTTTACTTTGTTTTTGTCTTGCTTTATTTTATTTACTACTTTGTTTGCTGCACCTAATCAAAACACAAAAAATTAGTTGCTAGTTTTACTTTATTTACTGTCTTGCTCTCTATATCAAAAACACAAAAAAATTAGTTACTTGTCTTTACTTTGTTTGCCTAGTTTACTTTATTGCTGTTATCATGAGTAATCCTGAAGTTGAAGTTCGTTCTTTTAAGCAACAAGGTGGGGAAAGTTTTAAAGATGCTTGGTATAGAATTAGTAATGCTCATCAAAGGTGCATTAAGAAACACTCCACCACTATCCTTCTTAGGAACTTTTATGTTGGTTTATCTAGTTGGAATAGATATGTTCTTGATACTCTTTCGGGAGGTAATTTCCTAGGTACTCCCGCTTTAGAAGCTAGTTGCATCATTGAGAGTCTAGTTGGAATACCACCTGTTAATGAAGTTAAAATTGAAATCTCTCTTGAGGATGTTATGAAAAAATTGGAAACCATAGAGAAAAATTTTCCAAGTATTGAAACTAAATTGGAAATGTTATTGGATAAAACTGATGAACTTGATAAATCCCTAGGAGGAATTGATGAAAGAATTAGTGTCCTAGGAACTTGTGTTGTCCATGATAATCAAACCAATAGGATTGATGAACTTGAAAAAGCTATGGGAACCTTGGGTTCAACCTTTTCTTCTCTCAAGTATAATGAGAAAGCTTATGTGGGTAAAGAGCAAAAATTCATGTACGCCTCTAAAGTGCCTAAACAAAAGAATTATTATAGGCCTAAAATTTCTAAAACCCCTAGCACCACCATAGAGAATTTAGATAATGGAGCACCTAAAGCACCCTCTGCAACAAGTTGTGTTTGCATGAAAAATAATAATGTTGATGCTTCTACTCTCGATGTTACTTGATTTGCACTTTCTGCGCCTAGCTGAAAGGCGTTAAAGAAAAACGCTTATGGGAGACAACCCATGTTTTTACCTACAGCAATTTTTTGTTTTGTTGAGTCTTGGAAGTTGTTTACTACTGTAGCAACCTCTCCTTATCATGTTTTTGTGCCAAGTAAAGTTTCTATGTCAAAGTTGATGTTATATTTGGGATCGCTGCGCAGAAACAACATTGCTGTCTGTCACGAATCTGGGCACGGTTTCTGTAGAAAATTCGAAAAAATCTGCCAATTTACGAGCGTGATCCTCAGATATGTACGCAACTTTCATTTGTTTTGAGTTTTTCCATTTGAGCAAGTCTGGTGCCGCTTTAAATTCGTCTTTACGGATGTTCTGTTTTTGACAGATTCTGCCTTTTATTTCGCATTGCCTCTTTTGCTATGTTGGATTTATTTCTTTGATCCATTAATGTCCAGCATTATGCAATGTCCAGAAGTGAAAATAATGATTGTGTCACCTCTGAATGTGTGAATTATTAATTGTGCACTAACCCTCTAATGAGTTTGCTTGAAGTTTGGTGTGAAGGAAGTTTTCAAGGGTCAAGAGAGGAGAATGATATACTATGATCAAGAGGAGTGAAAGCTCTAAGCTTGGGGATGCCCCGTGGTTCACCCCTGCATATTTTAAGAAGACTCAAGCGTCTAAGCTTGGGGATGCCCAAGGCATCCCCTTCTTCATCGACAAAATCATCAGGTTCCTCCCCTGAAACTATATTTTTATTCAATCACATCTTGTATTCTTTACTTGGAGCGTCTTTTGTTTTTGTTTTTGTTTTTGTTTGAATAAGATGGATCCTAGCATTCACTTTGTGGGAGAGAGACACGCTCCGCTGTTGCATATGGACACATGTGTCCTTAGGCTTTACTCATAATGTTCATGGCGAAGTTTCTCCTTCGTTAAATTGTTATATGGTTGGAATTGGAAAATGCTACATGTAGTAATTCAAAAATGTCTTGGATAATGTGATACTTGGCAATTGTTGTGCTCATGTTTAAGCTCTTGCATCATATGCTTTGCACCCATTAATGAAGAAATACATAGAGCTTGCTAAAATTTGATTTGCATATTTGGTCTCTCTAAGGTCTAGATAATATCTAGTATTGAGTTTTGAACAACAAGGAAGACGGTGTAGAGTCTTATAATGTTTACAATATGTCTTTTATGTGAGTTTTGCTGCACCGGTTCATCCTTGAGTTTGCTTCAAATAACCTTGCTAGCCTAAACCTTGTATCGAGAGGGAATACTTCTCATGCATCCAAAATCCTTGAGCCAACTACTATGCCATTTGTGTCCACCATACCTACCTACTACATGGTATTTCTCCGCCATTCCAAAGTAAATTGCTTGAGTGCTACCTTTAAAATTCCATCATTCACCTTTGCAATATATAGCTCATGGGACAAAATAGCCTTAAAAACTATCGTAGTATTGAATATGTACTTATGCACTTTATCTTTTATTAAGTTGCTTGTTGTGCGATAACCATGCTTCGGGGAACGCCATCAACTATTGTTGAATATCATGTGAGTTGCTATGCATGTCCGTCTTGTCTGAAGGATCTATCATTTTAGTGGTTGGAGCATGCAAAATTGTTAGAGAAGAACATTGGGCCGCTAACTAAAGCCATGAATCATGGTTGAAGTTTCAGTTTTGGACATATATCCTCAATCTCATATGAGAATAATAATCATTGCTACATGCTTATGCATTTAAGAGGAGTCCATTATCTGTTGTCCATGTTGTCCCGGTATGGATGTCTAAGTTGAGAATAATCAAAAGCGAGAAATCCAAAATGCGAGCATTCTCCTTAGACCTTTGTACAGGCGGCATGGAGGTACCCCTTTGTGACACTTGGTTGAAACATGGCATGCAAAGATCCGGTAGTCCAAGCTAAGTAGGACGAGGTGCGGACACTATTAGTATACTATGCATGAAGCTTGCAACTTGTAAGATATAATTTACATAACTCATATGCTTTATTACTACCGTTGACAAAATTGTTTCATGTTTTCAAAATAAAAGCTCTAGCACAAACAATCGATGCTTTCCTCCTTTGAAGGACCTTTCTTTTACTTTTATTGTTGAGTCAGTTTACCTATCTCCTCCACCTTAAGAAGCAAACACTTGTGTGAACTGTGCATTGATTCCTACATACTTGCATATTGCACTTGTTATATTACTTTATGTTGACAATATCCATGAGATATATATGTTATAAGTTGAAAGCAACCGCTGAAACTTAATCTTCCTTTGTGTTGCTTCAACACCTTTACTTTGATTTATTGCTTTATGAGTTAACTCTTATGCAAGACTTATTGATGCTTGTCTTGAAGTACTATTCATGAAAAGTCTTTGCTATATGATTCATTGTTTACTCATGTCATTACCTTTGTTTTGATCGCTGCATCCATTACATATGTTTACAAATAGTATGATCAAGATTATGATGGCATGTCACTTCGAAATTATCTTTGTTATCGTTTTACTGCTCGGGACGAGCAGAACTAAGCTTGGGGATGCTGATACGTCTCCAACGTATCGATAATTTCTTATGTTCCATGCTACTTTATTGATGATACCTACATGTTTTATGCACATTATATGTCATATTTATGCATTTTCGGAACTAACCTATTAACAAGATGCCGAAGAGCCAGTTGTTGTTTTCTGTTTTTGGTTTCAGAAATCCTAGTAAGGAAATATTCTCGGAATTGGACGAAACTTTCGCCGGGTCCTATTTTTGCACGAAGCTCCAGAAGACCGAAGAGATAACGAAGTGGGGCCACGAGGCAGCCGAGGCTAGGCGGCGCGGCCAGGCCCTTGGCCGCGCGGCCCTACCCCCGGCTCCTCGTGTGGCCCCCGCGTTGACCTTCCGCCTACTTAAAGCCTCCGTCGCGAAACCCCCAGCACGAGAGCCACGATACGGAAAACCTTCCAGAGACGCCGCCGCGAATCCCATCTCGGGGATTCAGGAGATTCCTGCCGGAGAGGGGATTCATCTCCCGGAGGACTCTTCATCGCCATGGCGCCTCCGGAGTGATGAGTGAGTAGTTCACCCTGGACCATGGGTCCATAGCAGTAGCTAGATGGTCGTCTTCTCCTTGTTGTGCTTCATTGTTGGATCTTGTGAGCTGCCTAACATGATCAAGATCATCTATCTGTAATACTATATGTTGTGTTTGTCGGGATCCGATGGATAGAGAATACTATGTTATGGTGATTATCAATCTATTGTTTATGTGTTGTTTATGATCTTGCATGCTCTCCGTTATTAGTAGAGGCTCTGGCCAAGTTTGTACTTTTAACTCCAAGAGGGAGTATTTATGCTCGATAGTGGGTTCATGCCTCCATTGAATCTGGGACAGTGACAGAAAGTTCTAAGGTTGTGGATGTGTTGCCACTAGGGATAAAACATTGATTCTATGTCTAAGGATGTAGTTGTCGATTACATTACGCACCATACTTAATGCAATTGTCTGTTGCTTAGCAACTTAATACGAATGGGGTTCGGATGATAACCTGAAGGTGGACTTTTTAGGCATAGATGCAGTTGGATGGCGGTCTATGTATTTTGTCGTAATGCCCAATTAAATCTCACTATATTTATCATATCATGTATATGCATTGTTATGCCTTTCTCTATTTGTCAATTGCCCGACTGTAATTTGTTCACCCAACATGCTTTTATCTTATGGGAGAGACACCTCTAGTGAACTGTGGACCCCGGTCCTATTCTTTACATAGCATACAATCTACTGCAATTGTGTTTTACTATTTTCTTTGCAAACATCTTCCACTCGATACGCTTAATCCTTTGTTACAGCAAGCCGGTGAGATTGACAACCTCACTGTTTCGTTGGGACAAAGTACTTGGGTTGTGTTGTGCAGGTTCCACGTTGGCGCCGGAATCCCTGGTGTTGCGCCGCATCACATTTCGCGACCATCAACCTTCAACGTGCTTCTTGGCTCCTACCGGTTCGATTAAACCTTGGTTTCTTTTCGAGGGAAAACTTGCTGTGCGCATCATACCTTCCTCTTGGGGTTCCCAACGAACGTGTGAGTTACACGCCATCACTCCCCACCTTTGCTTTCTCAAGCCATGGCTAACCGAATCCTTCGGGTGCCGTCCAACAATCACATACCATGGAGGAGTGTCTATTTTTGTTAATTAATTTGGGACTGGGAATCCCATTGCCAGCTCTTTTTGCAAAATTATTGGATAAGCGGATGAAGCCACTAGTCCATTGGTGAAAGTTGCCCAACAAGATTGAAAGATAAACACCACATACTTCCTCATGAGCTATAAAACATTGACACAAATAAGAGGTAATAACTTTTGAATTGTTTAAAGGTAGCACTCAAGCAATTTACTTTGGAATGGCGGAGAAATACCATGTAGTAGGTAGGTATGGTGGACACAAATGGCATAGTAGTTGGCTCAAGGATTTGGATGCATGAGAAGTATTCCCTCTCGATACAAGGCTTAGGCTAGCAAGGTTATTTGAAACAAACACAAGGATGAACCGGTGCAGCAAAACTCACATAAAAGACATATTGTAAACATTAAAGACTTTACACCGTCTTCCTTGTTGTTCAACCCAATACTAGAAATTATCTAGACCTTAGAGAGACCAATTATGCAAACCAAACTTTAGCAAGCTCTATGTATTTCTTCATTAATAGGTGCAAAGTATATGATGCAAGAGCTTAAACATGAGCACAACAATTGCCAAGTATCAAATTATTCAAGACATTCTACCAATTACTACATGTAGCATTTCCCGTTTCCAACCATATAGCAACAACGATCAACCCTTGAACATTAAAAGCTAAGAACACATGTGTTCATATGAACCAGCGGAGCGTGTTTCTCTCCTACACAAGGATGAACTTATTCAGAGAATGAAAATAACAAAACAAAAATAAAAGTACACAGACGCTCCAAGTAAAGTACATAAGATGTGACTGAATAAAAATATAGTTTCACTAGAAAAAACCCGATAAGTTGTCGATGAAGAAGGGATGCCTTGGGCATCCCCAAGCTTAGATGCTTGAGTCTTCTTAAAATATGCAGGGTGAACCAGGGGCATCCCCAAGCTTAGACCTTTCACTCTTCTTGATCATAGTATATCACCCTCTTCTATTGACCCTTGAAAACTTCCTCCACACCAAACTTCAAGCAAACTCATTAGAGGGTTAGTGCAAAATCAAAAATTCACATGTTCAGAGGTGACACAATCATTCTTAACACTTCTGGACATTGCACAAAACTTCTGAAAGTTAATGGAACAAAGAAACACATTCAACATAGCAAAAGCGGCAATGCGAAATAAAAGGCAGAATCTGTCAAAAAGAACAGTCCGTAAAGATGCATCTGTACTGGGCACTTAACTTGCTCAA
This sequence comes from Lolium multiflorum, assembly GCA_030979885.1. NCBI lineage: Eukaryota > Viridiplantae > Streptophyta > Magnoliopsida > Poales > Poaceae > Lolium > Lolium multiflorum. Next base: position 45,854 of record JAUUTY010000241.1, on the reverse strand, counting down.
ATGGAAAAACTCAAAACTAATGAAAGTTGCGTACATATCTGAGGATCACGCTCGTAAATTTGCAGATTTTTTCGATTTTTTTACAGAGACTTGTGCCAGAATTCGTGACAGACAGCAATGCTGTTTCTGCGCAGCGATCCCAAATATAACATCAACTTTAACATAGAAACTTTACTTGGCACAAAAACATGATAAGGGGAGAGGTTGCTACAGTAGTAAACAACTTCCGAGACTCAACAAAACAAAAATTGCTGTAGTAAAATAAACACATGGGTTATCTCCCAAGAAGTTCTTTCTTTATAGCCATTAAGATGGGCTCAGCAGTTTAATTGATGATGCTCTCCTAAGGATGAGAGTTGAAGCAAAGAGAGAACATCAAGAAGCAAATTCAAAGCACATTTAAGCCTAACCCACTTCCTATGAAAAGGAATCTTGTAAATAAACAAGTTCATGAAGAGTATAGTGGCAAGCATAGGAAGAAAAAACAAGTGTAGCTTCAAAAATTTCAGCACATAGAGTGGTGTTTTAGTAACATGAAAATTTCTACAACCATATTTTCCTCTCTCATAATAACTTTCAGTAGCATCATGAGAAAACTCAACAATATAACTATCACATAAAGCATTCTTATCATGAGTCTCATGCATAAAATTATTACTCCACATAAGCATAATCAATTTTATTAGTTGTAGTGGGAGCAAATTCAACAAAGTAGCTATCATTATTATTCTCATCAAGTGTAGGAGGCATAGTATAATCATCATAAAATTTACTCTCCATAGTAGGTGGCACCAAAAGACCACTATCATTATAATCATCATAAATAGGAGGCAAAGTATCATCAAAGAAAATTTTCTCCTCAATGCTTGGGGGACTAAAAATATCAAGCTCATCAAAACCAGCTTCCCCAAGCTTAGAATTTTCCATATCATTAACAACAATGGTGTTCAAAGCGTTCATACTAATATCATTGTTACCAGCATGCAAATAAGATTCCATAGGTTTTTTAATTTTCGCAGCAAACAATCCATGTCTTAACTCAGGAAATAGAATAAGAAGCTCATTGTTGTCCATTATGCCTAACTAGTGTAAACAAGAAACCAAAAGATGCAATTGCAGGATCTAAAGGAAATAGCTTCGAGTACTTACAACGGCGCGGAAAATAGCTTAGTAGCCGAGATCCGGAGTGTGAGTACCTTTTACCTTTCCTCCCCGGCAACGGCGCCGAAAATAGCTTGATGTCTACGGGTGCTTCTATTCTTGTAGACAGTGTTGGGCCTCCAAGAGCAGAGGTTTGTAGAACAGCAGCAAGTTTTCCCTTAAGTGGATCACCCAAGGTTTATCGAACTCAGGGAGGAAGAGGTCAAAGATATCCCTCTCAAGCAACCCTGCAACCACAAAGCAAGAAGTCTCTTGTGTCCCCAACACACCTAATAGGTGCACTAGTTCGGCGAAGAGATAGTGAAATACAAGTGGTATGAATGAATATGAGCAGTAGTACGGCGCCAGAAAATAGCTTGCTGGCGTGCATTGATGGTAGTAATATTGCAGAAAGTAAACATGCAGTAGAACAGTAAACAAGCAGCGATAACAGTATTTAGGAACAAGGCCTAGGGATTATACTTTCACTAGTGGACACTCTCAACATTGATCACATAATAAATAAGTTCTCTTCCTTTTGTGCTACATATACTCTTGTTTGATAATGAACACCACTAATTGTGTAGGATTACACGAACCCTCAATGCCGGAGTTAACAAGCTCCACAACATTCGATATTCATGTTTAAGTAACCTTAGAGCATAATAGATCTTTGCAAAATAAACCAAGTACTAACATAGCATGCACACTGTCACCATCACACTACCAAGGAGGCATAGATCACATCAATACTATCATAGCGATAATCAACTCCATAACCTACAAGAGATTATGATCATAATCTACGACAAGAACTACACGATGCACACACTGTCACCATTACACCATGCAGGAGGAATAGACTACTTTAATAACATCACATGAGTAGCACATAGATAAATAGTGATACAAAACACATTGCAATCATAAAGGGATATAAATAAGCACTTCACTATGCCATTCATAACAGTGAATAAGTATTCTGTGAAATATAGCCTAAGAGACCCACACGGTGCACACACTGTCACCTTTACACACGTGGGACAAGGAGTCTCCGGAGATCACATAAGTAAAACCCACTTGACTAGCATAATGACATCTAGATTACAAGCATCATCATATGAATCTCAATCATGTAAGGCAGCTCATGAGATTATTGTATTGAAGTACATAGGAGAGAGATGAACCACATAGCTACCGGTACAGCCCCGAGCCTCGATGGAGAACTACTCCTCCTCATGGGAGCAGCAGCGGTGATGAAGATGGCGGTGGAGATGGCAGCGGTGTCGATGGAGAAGCCTTCCGGGGCACTTCCCCGTCCCGGCGGCGTGCCGGAACAGAGACTCCTGTCCCCCAGATCTTGGCTTCGCGATGGCGGCGGCTCTGGAACTTTTCGCGTACCATGGCTTATTTTTATCGGGGTTTTAGGTCAGGGACCTTATATAGGCGAAAGGGGAGCCTCGGAGGGCTGACGAGGCGGTGACACACTAGGGGGGCGCGGCCCTGGCCCTGGCCGCGCCACCCTGTCATCTGGGGCCCACAGGGCCCTCCTCTGGTGGCTCTCGGGTGTTCTGGAAGCTTCGTGTGAAAGTAGGGTACTGGGCGTTGATTTCGTCCGATTCCGAGAATATTTCCTTACTAGGATTTCTGAAACCAAAAACAGAAAACAGAACGGCACTTCGGCATCTCGTCAATAGGTTAGTTCCGGAAAACGCATAAATATGACATAAAGTATGCATAAAACATGTAGATATCATCAATAAAGTAGCATGGAACATAAGAAATTATAGATACGTTGGAGACGTATCAATGGGTTATCTCCCAAGAAGTGCTTTCTTTATAGCCATTAAGATGGGCTCAGTAATTTTAATGATACTCTCGTAAGAAATAAGAGTTGAAGCAAAAGTGAGCATCAAGAAGCAAATTCAAAACACATTTAAGCCTAACCCACTTCCTATGAAAAAGAATCTTATACACAAAGAAATTCATGCATGAAGAACAAAGTGGCAAGCATAGAAAAGCAACACAAGCGCAATTTCAAGATTCTCAACATAAAGAGGGGAAATTTAATATTATTAAGATGCATATAACCATGTTTCCTCTCTCATAATAACTTTCAGTAGCATCATGAACAAACTCAAAAATATAACTATCACATAAAGCATTCTTGTCATGAGCCACATGCATAAAATTATTACTCTCCACATAAGCATAATCAATTTTATTAGTTGTAGTGGGAGCAAATTCAATAAAATAGCTATCATTATTATTCTCATCACCATAATCATCATATGTAGGAGGCATATTGTAATCATAATTAACTTTCTCCTCAATAGTAGGTGGACTGAAAATATCATATTCATCATTGCAAACATCATATATAGGAGGTAAAGTATCATCAAAGTAAATTTTCTCCTCCATGCTTGGGGGACTAAAAATATCATGCTCCTCAAAACCAGCTTCCCCAAGCTTAAATTCTTCCATAGCTTTAGCAATAATGGTGTTCAAAGAGTTCATGCTAATAACATTGCTACAACTATTTTGCAAACAAAGTTCCATGGGTTTTTTAATTTTCTCTTCAAACACCTCATGTCCTAATTCAAGATAAATACTATAAAGATCTCTAATTTTTTTTGTTGTTTTCCATTAAGCCTAACTAGTGAAAATAAAAACAAGAAACAAAAAGATTTAATTGCAGAATCTAAAGGAGATACCTTCGAGCACTCACACACCGGCAACAGTGCTAGGAAATAGCTTAGTAGTCGGAGGATGTGAATACATTTTACCTTACCTCCCCGCAACGGCGCCAGAAAATAGCTTAATGTCTACGTGTGCTTCTATTCTTGTAGATGTTGGGCCTCCAAGAGCAGAGGTTTGTAGAACAGCAGCAAGTTTCCCTTAAGTGAATCACCCAAGGTTTATCGAACTCAGGGAGGTAGAGGTCAAAGATAGTCCTCTCAAGCAACCCTGCAATTAAGATACAAGAAGTCTCTTGTGTCCCCAACACACCTAATACACTTGTCAGATGTATAGGCGCACTAGTTCGGCGAAGAGATAGTAAAACAGGTGGTATAGATGGTGGTAATATTGCAGGAAGTAAAGATGCAAAGAAACAAGATGTTTGCGATTTCAAGGCCTAGGGATCATACTTTCACTAGTGGACACTCTCAACATTGATCACATAATAAATTAATAACTTCTCCTCACTTGTGCTACATACACTCTTTTGTTGGATGAAAAAACACCATTCATTGTGTAGGGCTACAAGAGCTCCCTCAAGCTGGAGTTAACAAGCGCCACAACGTTCAGCATTCATATTTAAGTAACCTTAGAGCATAATAGATCTTTGCAATTTAAACCGAGTACTAACATAGCATACACACTGTCACCATTACACTATGAAGGGGAATAGATCACATCAATACTATCATAATGATAATTAACTCCATAACCTACAAGAGATTATGATCATAACCTACGCCAAGAACTACACGATGCACACACTATGACCTTTACACCATGAAGGAGGAATAGACTACTTTAATAACATCACATGTGTAGCACATAGACTAATGGCGATACAAAGCTCATCATATGGATCTCAACCATGCAAAGCAATTCATGAGATCATTGTATTGGGGTACATGAGAGAGAGATTAACCACATAGCTACCGGTACAGCCCTTAGCCTCGGGGAGAACTACTCCCTCCTTATCATGGGAGCAGCAGCGTTGATGGAGATGGCGGTGGTGTCGATGGAGATGCCTTCCGGGGGCAATTCCCCGTCCGGAACAGAGACTTCTGTCCCCCGAATCTTGGCTTCGTGATGGCGGCGGCTCTGGAACTTTTCTCGTATCGTGGCTTATCTTTTTAGGGTTTTCGCGACGGAGACTTTATATAGGCGAAGGGGCGATGCCGGTGGAGCCCTTGTGGGGCCACACCATAGGGGGGCGCGCCCAGGGTCCAGGCCGTGCCGCCTTGTGGGGTGGGGCCCCCCTCCCTCCGGCGCCTCTCGTTCTCTGGAAGCTTCCGGAAAAATAAGATCTTGGGCGTTGATTTCGTCCAATTCCCGAATATTTCCTTTGTATGATTTCTGAACCAAAAACAACAGGAACTGGCACTTGCATCTTGTTAATAGGTTAGTTCCGCAAAATGCATAAAATCATTGTAAAGTGTGAACAAAACATGTAGGTATTGTCATAAAACTAGCATGGAACATCAGAAATTATAGATACGTTGGAGACGTATCACCCTGCGCCACCGCTCGCCTGCCTAGCTCATGGCCCCGCGCCGCCGCGTGCCGCTGGCACCGCCGCCCGCCTCCCTGCCCCGCGCGTGGCTCGCCCGGCCCTCGCGCGCGCGCCCGTCTGGCCCCGACCCGCGCCGACGTGCCCTTCGGCGCCACCCATGCCATGGTCGCTCGAGCCCCACCAGGGCAGTCCGCCGTCGCGCGAATAGCCACCGATTCCGGCGACCAGCAGCCAATTCCACCGAGGATATGCTTCTCTCCGTAGCCTATAGTTCATCTCCGGCGGAAACTAGTCAAAATTTGGAGGAATTTGGTGAATTTGATAGTGGCCTGGCGGGCGGAAGGAAGACAATGAAGAGCAACTGCCATGAACTTTCAGCGCGCCTAACGCTCGGTTTTGCTTTCAGTTCGGCATTTCGCCCCCTACAAATAGGGGCCGAGTTGGGTTTTCAGTTCGGACTGAACTTTTTTTTCGGTTTTGCCTTGTTTTCAGGCTCTGATCTGCGCCATTTTTTGAACCGAACCCGTAAATTGGCGGATATTTTTCGGTTTTGGCCTGTTTTCAGGCTCTGTTAGAGATGCTCTTACAGGGGTTAGCGGCATCTCAGATTGGGCAACTATAGATGTGCTCTTTCCCTCCAATCATGAGTCGCCACATCGGCACTTTTAACATTGTAGATGGTGTTGGGGTATCACCTCGTTATTTAAACAGTGTAGTATATATCAATCTGCCTTCACCTTTTTCTCTTGTGCAAATTCCTTGATTATCGGCATCCTCCTGGAAGTTGGTGTATCCAGTTGCTCCTACCTGCGTATTCCTTCTCTCTTTCCTCCCTTAATCGTTGTTTATTGGTTCTTGTTGTGTTATTACCACCTCTTTGCACCGCTTTGGTTACATTCAGATAACTTATGTCATATCCAATTCCCATCTTGGCCACCCTCATCTCTTTTCCTTGGACCTCTTCGTCTCCACCAATTTACCTCCACCAATCCGCTCACATCTTCTGGAGTGTCCAGATGTTCCCCATCCTCTAGGTCAACGTCGACCAGTGCGACCCCGTCGAATGTCTCCATGTCAGGATGGGAATTGGCTAACCATTTATCTTTGGGGTTTGAACCTATTTAACCATTTTGTGTAAATGGTTCATAAGATTAACCATTAGGTTATTAGGATAGAAATGGTTAGGCATTGGTTATTAAGGTTTGAACCACTTTTAATAGTGTCAACAAAAGAATATCACAAATCGTTGGTAAATGGGAATATATTATACCAAATGTTAAATTCTCGCAAAACTCAACTTTCTTGCTTGAAGACTGAAAAAACTCATAGCTACCTTTCATTGTAAGCTGACACACTAGCTAGGCAGCTAGCAGCAGCAATGTATCAGCTGATGAGCGCCGGGAGCAGCCTGCTACTGGCAAACCTCTCGATGAGCACAACGAGCCGTATATTCTGGATCCTAGTGAGCCTAGTGAGCTGCAAGCATCTAGGGATGATTGGTCTGGGACTGCGCTTCGATGGCTCCAAGAAAACAATGGCAGGGTCGTTAACGTTTTGCACGGCGAGCACGATGGCGAGCCACATCGCGGCATATGGTGAACCGCGAGGGGAGCAGAGCTGTTCCGAGGAGAGCTGGGCATCACAGAAAAGGCAGATGCAGACCATGGTGCGACGAGGAGCTGGTCCTTGGTCGAGGGAGGTGATGGCGCGTGAAGCACACGTGGGGCCCCAAGAGAAGGGTGATGCGTGACGATGGTCGGGTTAAGAAACCAAGGTTATCGAAGGGGAGTCAAGGAACACGTGAAGGTTGTTGGTGGAGGAGTGTAGTGCGGCGCAACACCGGTGAAACCGGCGCCAACGTGGAACCTGCACAACACAATCAAGATACTTTGCCCCAACGTAACAGTGAGGTTGTCAATCTCACCGCTTGCTGAAAACAAAGGATTAAACGTATGGTGTGGAAAATGATGTTTGTTTGCAAAGAACAGTAGAGAACAATGATTGCAGTAGATTGTATTCAGATGTAAAAGAATGGACCGAGGTCCACAGTTCACTAGTGGTGTCTCTCCAATAAGATAAATAACATGTTGGGTGAACAAATTACAGGTGGGCAATTGACAAATAAAGATTCAATACATATCATGATGATCACTATGAGATTTAATCAGGGCATTACGACAAAGAACATAGACCACCATCCAACATGCATCTATGCCTAAATAGTCCACCTTCGGGTTAGCATCCGCACCCCTCCAGTATTAAGTTGCAAACAACAGACAATTGCATTAAGTACGGTGCGTAATGTAATCAACACAAATATCCTTAGACAAAGCATTGATGTTTTATCCCTAGTAGCAATAGCACATCCACAACCTTAGAACTTCCTGTCACTGTCCCAGATTCAATGGAGGCATGAACCCACCTATCGACATAAATCCCCCTCTTGGAGTTACAAGTATCAACTTGGCCAGAGCCTCTACTAGCAACGGAGAGCATGCAAGAACATAAACAACACATATATGATAGATCAATAATCAACTTGACATAGTATTCTATATTCATCGGATCCCGCCAAACACAACATGTAGCATTACAAATAGATGATCTTGATCATGTTAGGCAGCTCACAAGATCTAAACATGATAGCACAAGAGGAGAAGACAACCATCTAGCTACTACTATGGACCCATAGTCCAAGGATGAACTACTCACGCATCAATCCGGAGGCGGGCATGATGATGTAGAGCCCTCCGGTGATGATTCCCCTCTCCGGAGGGTGCCGGAGGCGATCTCCTGAATCCCCCGAGATGGGATTGGTGGCGGCGTCTCTGGAAGGTTTTCCGTATCGTGGCTCTCGGTAATAGGGTTTTCGCGACGGAGGGTATAAGTAGGCGGAAGGGCAGCGCAGGGGGGTGAAAGGATCGTATGCTGCACCTAGAGGGGGGTGAATAGGTGCTAACCAATTTTTAGTTTTTTTTCAATTTAGGTTTGACACAAAGGTAAATTCTCTAGATATGCAACTAAGTGAATTTACCTATATGACAAGGTTATCAACTAAGCAAGATATAGCTACGCAATATATAGGAGATAGAGTGGGATAGAGGTAACCGAGAGTGTAGCACGCGTTGACACGGAGATGATTCCCGTAGTTCCCTTCCTTTGCAAGAAGGTACGTCTACGTTTGGAGGAGTGTGGTTGCTACGCAAGCCAAACCAACAGCCACGAAGGCTTCACTCAGATCTCCTGTGAGCAACGCCACGAAGGCCTAGCCCACTTCCACTAAGGGATTTCCTCGAGGCGGAAACCGGGCCTTTACAAGGTTCTTGGGGCACACATCCACAACTGAATTGGAGGCTCCCAAATCTGTAACAATACAACAATCAACAACAACACATCAACACAAATCAACTAGGGAACCAAATAGGAACACTAGCATGAGATCCCTCAAACAAATGAGGGGGAAATGAAAAACGCTTCGGTGAGGATGTAGATCGGTGGCTTCTCCTTCGAATCTCCAAAGATCAAGAGATTTGGTTGGGGGAGGAAGGAGATCTTGCAAATCTTGTGTTTCTTGAGGTGGCTCTAATGGTGGTGTAGCTTGGCAGAATTCTTGAGCAATGATTGAGCAAGCAACCAAGGTAGAAGAAGGGGGGTATTTATACCTCCCTTCAAAATTGAGCCGTTGCAGCTTCCGGGGGGCCGGATATTCCGGCCTAAGTAAGGGCCGGATAATCCGCCCCCCGGACAATCCGGCCTTCGGGACAAAACTGTGACTTTATCCGGCCAAATGTCCGGCCCCTAATCAGAGAAGCAAATCTTCAGGTCCTTAGCCAAAATCGAGGGGGCCGGATATTTCCAAAATATCCGGCCCGGATATTCCGGCCCTGGTACAATACCGGGACAATATCCGGGCAAAAATCCGGCCCCTCTACTGCACTGCTTTTTCTCATGAGACTTAGCCAAAATCAGGGGGCCGGATATTTCAACAATATCCGGCCCGGATTATCCGGCCTGGCCAACTTTTTCAGATTACTTTTGACAGACGATCAAATCCAACACACATGAATAAATATCTATGTAATCCCTGTACCACTTTAACAAACATTAGTGTATCACATACATTGACATCAAACACTCAAAACATAATATGAGAGATGTTCTTTCAATCTCCCCCTTTTTGGTGTTTGATGACAATATACGGATTTGCAAGAGAATAACTATAGAGACAAACATGATGGCAAAAACATAGAGGCACTCCCCCTACATGTGTGCATATAAGTAATTTGCATTTGAATACAAATACACAACACATAGGATTGAGGTGCCTCAACACTAGAGGTATCCATCATGAGCTCTAACACGAGACATATACAAATATGAAGTTGAGATATGATGCAAGAAATCATACCCATGTGTAGATATAAGATACGGAGATATAGCATCACACATAATATAGCATCCTTGATCTCAACATATAGAAATCCGAAAACCATAACAATGTCTCACACCACATAGCACATAGTTTTAAACGGGACACAACCAAAGCAAATAGTGCAAATAAGAGGGAACACAAGCAATAAAGGAATGGTAAACGCATATGCTTGTGCCCAAACCATGCAAATCCCCGAGATAGTTCCTAATAGAACACTTCTCCCCCTTTGGCATCGAAACGCCAAAAAGGGGACAAGCGCGATGCTACTCGCCCCATGGGGATCACTCGGAGGCATCTTCATCATCGGACTGGTATGCCGCTTCCTCTTCTTCCTCATCAGTGTCAGGTGCATCCGGAGAGCGGCGAGAGGTGTTGGACCTTTGAAGGCAATCATCAAGATCACTCCATGGAACCTGTGCAGAGTGCCATCCACTGTAACCCTGGTGAGCTGGAGGCTGAGGCGGGGGTCCTTGATCACCACTGAGCTTGTGAAGAATAACCGCCTGAGTGTGCTTAATCTCAGAACGCTCTCGGCTAGCTGCATAGTTCTCCTTATGGATCTCAATGTTCATGCAAAGGATGTGACGCTGAAACCAACTAAGCCGGCTCACTTGCTTCCTCATAGCCGGGACATCAGGATGACGAGCAGGAGCAAAACCACTAGAACGAGCATCACCCATGAAAGTGTCAGGAGCAGGTACAGCTGAAGAGACTGGCTTAAGCTTGTAGGCCTTCTTGACACTGTGCTTCACCAAAGGATACCCACTCAAGTCTTCATCACACACAGCCACAGAGTTGTTGATGAGAAGCTGAATGTAGGGTGCATAGGGTATGGTGGTCCGGGAGACCATGGCATCATGGATCTCATGGAAGATAAAGTCCATGACATCAAGAGTGTAGTCCCGTTCCTCATCACATCACGAGCACACTTATAGCTGAGGTGCATAAGGTCCACAAGGGCTCCCCGGAGAGCATCATTGTTACCACCACTTGGGCAAATGGTTGCCCGAAAGAACCGAAGCAACTGACTGTATATGGGAAGCAGCCCCTTAGCTTGACCAATTTTTCCCGCTGAGGTATAGAGATGCACAAGAGCATTCTTATCTGTCTGTTGTGGTCCATGAAGGCGACGACCCCCATCAACAGGAACTCCAAGAAAACCAGCAAATTGGCGCAGAGTGGCACTGCAGTGAGTGGAGCCAGTCATCCATTCCATAGTGTGTTCCTCATCTTTCCTGATTGCCAAAGTGGCAAAGAATTGCTTCACCAAATCTGGGCTATAGTCACATTGAATCTTCATGATCTCAAGCAAGCCCATCCTTCCAGCTACCCAGATTGCGTCTTCAAAGTGATCGTTTACAGCCAGAATGTCCACATTGATAGCTTGCATGGGTCTCAGATTCTTCATGGGCTCATAGACGTCCTTGTAGATGAACTCCTGCTCAATGCACCAGTATCTCCTGCCCTCTATCTCTTCATCCCTTGGGACATCTTCATACCAGTTCTTCAAGCGGATAGCGGAATAAGAAACTGGGTCCATGGCCTTGTAGTTCTCCCTCACTTCCTTGTTCTTCCGCCTTGAAGTGACGGACTTGCGAGGTGCATTGGAGGCAAACTCATCACTAGATCGATCATGCCTTGAGCGTCTCCGACCACCCCGAGAAGCACCACCTGTGAGAAGCAAAGGCGGGTAGCAAAGGAAAGGTAATGCTCATAAGTCATGTAAGATACAGTAATATACTCGAGAAACATGCTATAAGTCGGTACAAATCTAGACATGATAGATTGAAGCAAAAACTGCAGCGGCGATGAAGCTCCAGGCCGGATAATCCGGTGTCCCCTGGGGGCGGATAATCCGGCCGGGCCGGATAATCCGGCCAGCTCGGGGGGCGGATAATCCGGCCCTGCGAGATTTGCAGTTTTCCAATCAAAAGCTTGTCTAAGACTAGATCGGCCTCATAGCATGCAAGAGGAGTACACTACAAATGTTTTGGAACAACTAGACACCAATTCCACCAAGAAAAAAGTACATATAAAACACAACATCTAGGGTTAGAGATTGTGAATCATACCCACATCCATTGTGGAAACCGCTTGGAGGAGAAGGTAGCTAGGGAGGAGATGCACCCGATCCACCCAAGAACTCCGAGAGGGGGCGGACGGAGCGTCTCCGGCGAGGAGGAGGAACTCCGGCGGCTTGAGGAGGGAGAAGGGGGCGCGTGGGGGAACTGATTGGTGTGCCAACCGTTCACCCCGCGGCCTCCCTTAATCCTCCCGCAAAACGCCCAGGCCGGATAATCCGGCCCAAAGTGAGGGCGGATAATCCGGCCCGGCCGGATATTCCGGGGCGCCAGGGGGGCGGATTATCCGGTGTTCTGGAAAATTCCAGAACACCGTAAATCCTGCCTATCTTTAGTTGGATATTTGCGAACCCATATGCGGTGCAATAAACTATCACGTCACATATGAGATGCATATTTACCAATAAGATGGGGCAACCTAGATCATCCGACCGAGAAACCTCAAACTCCAAGTTTTTACCAAACATGACAAATGAGCAAGATGGAAGTGGCTTATAGGAGAGTGTAGGCTTAGGTTTAGAGGGTTCAAACTGTTAATGGTACATGATCACTCAAGTTTGCAAGATATGAGCAAATAAGGCCAAACTAGAGTGATTTCCCATAAGAACATGGAGTTGTCAAATAAAAGGCGATAAGACCCAAATAACTCCAACTCTTCACAAAGAAGAGTGTGGTGGCCTAGGCCACCATATATGAGTGTTATGGCATGGCACCGCGAAGATATATCTTGGGCCCAAAACCACTACTCATCATTGAAGCTCACATATCATTATATGATATAAAGAGAATGATTTCTTTTAATGTTGGCATTATGGGGGGAGTGATAGCTCAATAGTTTAAACCGCACTCCCCCTATTTCCATGCCCACATCTAAACCAAATAAAGTTTTGAGACAAAGGTGTGTTTGCAAGATGGTCAAGCTATACTCCTTGAATCAATGATATTTAGCTCATTCCTCAAATAAGAGAACCTTGCTTCATCAAGAGGCTTCGTGAATATATCGGCAAGTTGATCTTTGGTAGGAACATAGATGAGCTCAATATCACCACGGGCAACATGATCCCTAATGAAGTGATTCCGGATCTCAATATGCTTCGTTCTTGAATGTTGCACCGGATTATAGGCAATCTTGATAGCACTTTCATTGTCACATAATAGAGGCACTTTGTCACAAATGACACCGTATTCCTTTAAAGTTTGCCTCATCCATAACAATTGAGTGCATCCACTTGCGGCGGCAACATATTCGGCTTCGGCGGTGGAGAGAGATATGCAATTTTGCTTCTTAGAGGACCAACACACCAAGGACCTACCAAGGAATTGGCAAGCCCCGGAAGTTGATTTCCTATCATCCTTGTCACCCGCCCAATCCGCATCGGTATATCCATTGAGAATAAAGCTTGAGCCTTTGGGGTACCAAATACCATATCTTGGGGTATCAACCAAATATCTAAAGATTCTTTTGAGAGCCATCATGTGGCTCTCCTTAGGAGAAGCTTGATACCTTGCACACACACCAACACTCAACACTATGTCCGGTCTAGATGCACAAAGGTAAAGCAAGGATCCAATCATGGAGCGATATACCTTTTGATCCACCTCTTTACCATTGGGATCTAGTGCAAGATGACATTTGGTAACCATAGGAGTGGCCACACCCTTCAACTCGGTCATCTTGAACCTCTTGAGCATGTCTTGGAGATATTTTGCTTGATTGATGAAGGTTCCTTCTCTCAATTGCTTGATCTCAAAACCAAGGAAGAACTTCATCTCTCCCATCATAGACATCTCAAACCTATCGGTCATAAGCTTTGAAAATTCATCATTGAAAGCTTTGTTAGTAGAGCCAAAGATAATATCATCAACATATAATTGGCAAACGAAAAGCTCCCCATTAACCCTCTTAGTAAAAAGAGTGGGATCGATTAGCCCAACATCAAACCCACGGTCTACCAACAATTCTTTAAGGTGCTCGTACCAAGCTCTAGGAGCTTGTTTGAGACCATAAAGTGCTTTATCAAGCTTGTAGACATGGTTAGGAAAGTTGAGATCCTCAAACCCCGGGGGTTGCTTAACATAAACCTCTTCATGCAAAGGACCATTAAGAAATGCACTTTTAACATCCATTTGTTGCAACTTAAAGTTATGATGCGATGCATAAGCAAGAAGGATACGGATGGACTCAAGACGAGCCACGGGAGCATAGGTCTCTCCAAAGTCAATTCCTTCAACTTGAGAGAAACCTTGAGCCACCAATCTTGCCTTGTTCCTCACAATATTTCCAAACTCATCTTGCTTGTTCTTGAATATCCACTTAGTGCCTATAACATTGCGGCACTCCTTTGGCTTCTCTACTAAGGTCCACACTTTGTTGCGCTTGAAGTTGTTGAGTTCCTCATGCATGGCTTCCACCCAATCCGAATCTTCAAGGGCTTCAAATACTTTCTTGGGTTCCACAACGGAGATATAAGCATGATGATTGCTAAAGTTAGCCAATTGCCTTCTTGTGGAGACCTTTGCTCGAACATCACCAAGGACCTTGTCATGAGTGTGTCCACGAATTTCAAGGGTCCTATCTCTTCTTGCTAGACGACGGGCCTCGATCTCCTCCTTGGTTCTTTTAGGCCTTGGAGGTGTCACTTGATCAACTTGATCATTTGGGTCCCCGTCTTGACCTTCAATTTGAGCTTCCTCAATTTCTTGAGAATGCTCATCCTCATGTGCTTGATCTTGGACAATGTTTGGTGAAGTGCAAATATCGAATGGTTGATCTTGAATTCTTGGTTGATCTTGTCCTTGATCTTGTACATGAGAGGGAGGGTTTTCTTCTTGTTCTTGGGTTGGTGCATCATTAGCTTCAAGAGATGGGGTTTGTTGATGTTGAGAGGATGAGGGCTCCACCGTGGTAGAGCATAGTTCTTCCCGAGACGCCACACCGTGTCCCTCAATGGGGCGGAAAAATCCCACACCCATTCTTACTATGGCATCTTGAGGTATTTCATCACCTGCACATACATCAACTTGCCCCACTTGGGAGCCATCATTTTCTTCGAACCTCACACTACAAGATTCGATGATAATCCCGGAGGCTATATCAAAGATTCTATAAGTGTGAGATTCGGCACCGTAACCAACAAATATACCCTCCAAAGCTTTAGGAGCAAATTTAGACAAACGAACTCCTTTGATTTTGTAGAAACACTTACAACCGAACACCTTGAAGTATGAGATATTAGGCTTGTTGCCGGTGAGTATTTCATATGGAGTCTTGTTCAATCCCTTGCGGAGATAGAGCCGGTTAGAAGAGTGACAAGCGGTGGAGATGGCTTCGGCCCAAAAGTTATAGCGGGATTTATACTCCGCCATCATAGATCTTGCCATATCCATAAGAGTCCGGTTCTTCCTCTCCGCAACACCATTTTGTTGAGGGGTGTAAGCAGCGGAATATTGATGACGAATCCCCTCATCACTAAGAAAATCATTGAGTGTGTAGTTCTTGAACTCGGAGCCGTTGTCACTTCTTATTGCCATAATGAGGAGGTTGTGTTGGCGTTGCACCTCGGTGGCAAAGTCAATGAATATTTGTTGAGTCTCATCTTTCGTCTTGAGAAAGTAGACCCAAGTGTATCTTGAGTAATCATCAACAATCACCAAGCAATGTTTCTTCGCACCAAGACTTGCATGAGTAACGGGACCAAAGAGATCCACATGAAGGAGCTCCAAGATCCTCTTGGAAGAGATGATAGTCTTGCTTGGATGCGGAGAGTCATGCATTTTGCCTTCAACACAAGCCCTACAAACACGATCTTTGGCAAAAGAAACATTTTCCATTAGTCCCACAATATGGTTCCCCTTGTGAAGACTTTGCAAAGTTCTCATGTTGACATGGGCTAGGCGGCGATGCCACAACCAACCCACATCCGCCTTTCCGAATAGGCACATCGCACTTGAAGTGGTGGTCCCCGAAAAGTCCACCACATACAAGTTATGTTCGCGATACCCAACGAAAGCGACTTTTAGAGTCTTGCTCCACAAGAGGACCACAATATCATTATCAATAAAGACGGCGAAACCCATCTTGCCAAGGGCGGAAACGGAAAGCAAATTGTAACCAAGGGTTTTGACAAGCATGACATCCACAAGTGTTATGTTGTGTGCAACCACAACCTTGCCAAAACCCATTACCTCGGATGTAGAATTATCGCCAAAGGAGACGGTGATATTGTTTATGTTGGGCCTCAACTCCTTGACGAGGTTCTTGCCGCCGGTCATATGACTTGTACATCCACTATCAAGTACCCATTTTGAACCTCCGGCGGCATAGTCCTACATGAGATCAATTCTTGGATTTAGGTACCCATTTCTCAATGGGTCCTCTTTTGTTAGCAACAAGGGTCTTTGGGACCCAAATAGACCAAGCAACATAACCATCATATGGGCCAACATATTTAGCATAGACATCACCATAATAATCTTTAAATAGAACATAGTTAGGGTTAGCATTTCCCGCATCATCATTATTGATGGTGTTTCCCTTAGGAGCTTCACCATTGGTGATAGCTTTCTTCTTCTCTTGTGCGGGCTTGGCTTTTTGCTTGTTTGCCTTCTTTGCCTTGGCATTATAACCTAGGCCCTCCTTCCCATTGTTTGATCTTTGCTTACTCAAAAGATCATCCAAAGAAAGTTTACTTTGGGGAGAGGAGGCCTTAGCAAGTTCATCCTTCAACCTAGCATTTTCCTCAATAATATTTGCATGATCACATGAAGGAGTAGAGGAACTAGGCACATCATATGAAGCAAGCCTAATTTGAAGTTGCTCATTTGACTTGGATAGGAGAGAGTATTCACTCTTCAAAGCTTTGTGAGCTTTGTCTAGTTCATCTAGATCCTTCACAAGTTTCTCATGATCAACACCAAATTGGGCCTTTTCCTTTTTAAGCAATTTAGTCTTAGCCCTAGCATGATCTCTAGCTTTAGTGAGCTTGTTAATTTCATCTTGAGGCTCTTCAAGATTTTCTAGCCTCTCCTCAAGAGAAGCTATAGTTTCTTGACTTTCCTCAAGGGCATTTTTAAGAGCATGGATTTCAAGAGAGTCTTCTCTCTCTATTTGACCCTTTTTCTCAAGCATATCATTTTGTTGAGCTAAACGAGCCATGAGATTTGAAACATGCTTTTTGTTGATACCTTGTAGGTTAAACATGAATTCATCAAATTCTAGCATTTCTTGTTTCACTTTTAGACTAGCATCATCAACCCCTAGATCACTTGATATGTTAGGCATAGAGGGGCTAGGAGATGATACCTCGGAGGATTTGGCCATGAGACAACTTTCTTCCTCCACATGAATGATCTCATTGGGGGATTCACTTGGTGATGAAGAGTTAGTGGAGAGGGAGGCAAGAGCGACCAATCCATTAGAGGTTGCATCTTCTTCATCATCAACATCATCATCTCCGGAGGAATATTCTTCTTGAGTTGATAGCACAATAGATGTGTCCAAGGAGGACGTTGCCATGAAGCAATGTGCATTCTTGATATGAGGATTCTCATTGGGGGATTCAAAGAGAGATGAAGAGGGAATGTTGGTAGTGACAATGGCGGCCACTTCCTTTGAGCTTTCTCCTTCATCATCACTAGAGCTTTCAACTTCATCGGAAGAATATTCTTCCCTAGTCACTAGCACAACTCTTGGGGGCCTCTTGCCCTTCTTGGTCTTGTTGTTGTAGAACTTCTTGTTGGGGGCTTTTGAATATTTGCCCTTTGATTCTTTGCTCTTGTCCTTGGGAATGAGCCTTCCATTATGAAGCTCTCTATTCTCATAGGGGCATTCGGCAATGAAGTGGCGCTTGTCATCACAATTGTAGCATGATCTTGTCTTTGGACCAAAGCTAGTGAACCCACTCTTGTGGTTTCTCTTGATGTTGTCTTCCTTGGCCTTGGAGGGATCAACCCAAAATGACTTTGCATGGAAGGCCATGTGATCATGATAGTGGCATTCCAAATCTTCCGGATAGGACATACTCCAAGATGCCCTATATTGTTCTTGAGGGTACACTTCTTCAACGGGGTTGACCACCAAGGCAAGGTTGTTCCCTTTTGCCATACCAATGGCACGATTGCGAGAATCATGAGAGTTTTGCTCGAGCACCTTGAGGGCTTGCATCTCGTGCACGGCATCTTGAGATGAGAGAGAAGAATAGCATTCTCTCCCAACAAGGGTCTTGACATCAATGGGAACAAAAGGCATCATGCATTCAATGTACTTCTCCTTGATCCAAGAGTCAGTGATGTGGGTGGCACCACTAAGCCGGAAGGCATCGGCAACGATGAGGAGTCTTCCATACATGACTTGATGATCTTCATCCGGTAGCCTCATGAATCCTTCGGCTTGATTCCGAAGAGCATTATACTTGTTCCTTCTCGTGCTCTCACTTCCCATGCAACTAGCGGCCAAACCATCCCAAGCTTCCTTGGCGGTGGTGTAGTTCCGAACACGAGGAAGCTCTTGTGTCCCCACACTAGTTTGAATCATGTGCAAGGCGGTGTTGTTGAGTTGACTATCAACCGCTTCTCTTCTAGTCAACTTGTCGGGGTTGTAGGGCTTGAAGCCTTCCAAGATGATTCTCCAAAGTTCATTGGAGGCACTGCAAACATGAGAGCGAAACTCAAATTGCCAAGTATCGAAATTCTCAACGGAAAACTTAGGTGGGTCGCCTCGAATGTTCAAATGGGGATGTGGAACCGGTATATCGGGAGATTGAAAAGGTGGAGCTACTCGATTGTAGCTCTCACCTCCACTAGTTCCACTAGGAGATGCAATGGGAGATTTGATAGTGTTTAAGTTATCACCTTCCACGGGTTTGGTAGAGGAGGGTAGTGCCGAAGCACCTCCCTCTTCTAACACACCCGTGTCCTTTACCTCTAAGACGGAAGCCTTAGGAGGGACCGGAGTCAAAAGCTCGGAAATCAATTTTCTCATGCTTTCCATTTGAGCGTCCATGGAGGATCTCAACGAATTGATTTCCTCCATGATGACCAACTTATCGGACTCTTCCATAGGCGTCTCGTCCGGCATACTCTTAGGCGGTTAAGCCCGAAATAAGAGCCGAGGCTCTGATACCAATTGAAAGGATCGTATGCCGCACCTAGAGGGGGGTGAATAGGTGCTAACCAATTTTTAGTTCTTTTTCAATTTAGGTTTGACACAAAGGTAAATTCTCTAGATATGCAACTAAGTGAATTTACCTATATGACAAGGTTATCAACTAAGCAAGATATAGCTACGCAATATATAGGAGATAGAGTGGGATAGAGGTAACCGAGAGTGTAGCACGCGTTGACACGGAGATGATTCCCGTAGTTCCCTTCCTTTGCAAGAAGGTACGTCTACGTTTGGAGGAGTGTGGTTGCTACGCAAGCCAAACCAACAGCCACGAAGGCTTCACTCAGATCTCCTGTGAGCAACGCCACGAAGGCCTAGCCCACTTCCACTAAGGGATTTCCTCGAGGCGGAAACCGGGCCTTTACAAGGTTCTTGGGGCACACATCCACAACTGAATTGGAGGCTCCCAAATCTGTAACAATACAACAATCAACAACAACACATCAACACAAATCAACTAGGGAACCAAATAGGAACACTAGCATGAGATCCCTCAAACAAATGAGGGGGAAATGAAAAACGCTTCGGTGAGGATGTAGATCGGTGGCTTCTCCTTCGAATCTCCAAAGATCAAGAGATTTGGTTGGGGGAGGAAGGAGATCTTGCAAATCTTGTGTTTCTTGAGGTGGCTCTAATGGTGGTGTAGCTTGGCAGAATTCTTGAGCAATGATTGAGCAAAACCAAGGTAGAAGAAGGGGGTTATTTATACCTCCCTCAAAATTGAGCCGTTCCGGGGGGCCGGATATTCCGGCCTAAGTAAGGGCCGGATAATCCCCCCGGATAATCCGGCCTTCGACAAAACGTGACTTTATCCGGCCAAATGTCCGGCCCCTAATCCAGAGAAGCAAATCTTCAGTCCTTAGCCAAAATCGAGGGGGCCGGATATTTCCAAAATATCCGGCCCGGATATTCCGGCCCTGGTACAATACCGGGACAATATCCGGGCAAAAATCCGGCCCTCTACTGCGCTGCTTTTCCCATGAGACTTAGCCAAAATCAGGGGGCCGGATATTTCAACAATATCCGGCCCGGATTATCCGGCCTGGCCAACTTTTTCTGATTACTTTTGACAGACGATCAAATCCAACACACATGAATAAATATCTATGTAATCCCTGTACCACTTTAACAAACATTAGTGTATCACATACATTGACATCAAACACTCAAAACATAATATGAGAGATGTTCTTTCAAGGGCCCCTTTGGGGACACAATATAGGATTGGCGGCCTTATAGAGCCACATGTGGCCCCACCTAGAGGCACTCCCCCTACAGTGTGCATATAAGTATGATTTTCCAATTCGAGAATATTTCCTTTGTAGGATTTCTGAAACCAAAAACAACAGAAAACAGCAACTGGCGTTTCGGCATCTTGTTAATAGGTTAGTGCCGGAAAATGCGTAATAATGATATAAAGTATGTATAAAACATGTGAGTATTGTCATAAAAGTAGCATGGAACATAAGAAATTATAGATACGTTGGAGACGTATCAAGCATCCCAAGCTTAGTTCCTACTCGCCCTCGAGTAGGTAAAGGATAACAACAAATAATTTCTGAAGTGACATGCTACCAACATAATCTTGATCAACATTATTATAAAGCATATGAGATGAATGGAGTGATCTCAAGCAATGGATTGCTAACAAAGAGATAATGACTAAACAAATGAATCATACAGCAAAACTTTTCATGAATAGTACTTTCAAGACAAGTATCAAAAAGACTTGCATAAGAGCTAACTCATAAAGCAATAGATTCAAAGTAGAAGGCATTGAAGCAACACAAAGGATGATTAAGTTTCAGCAATTGCTTTCAACTTGTAACATGTATATCTCATGGATAATTGTCAACATAGAGTAATATAACAAGTGCAATAAGTAATCATGTAAGAATCAATGAACACAGTTAACACAAGTGTTTGCTTCTAAGATAGAAAGAAGTAGGTAAACTGACTCAACATAAAGTAAAAGAATGGCCCTTCAGGAAGCATGGATTACTATTTTTGTGCTAGAGCTTTTATTTTGAAAACATAGAAACAATTTTGTCAACGGTAGTAATAATTCATATGTGTTATGCATAATACTTCCTACAAGTTGCAAGCCTCATGCATAGAATACCAATAGTGCCCGCACCTTGTCCTAATTAGCTTGGATTTACATGGATTATCATTGCATAACATATGTTTCAACCAAGTGTCACAAAGGGGTACCTCTATGCCGCCTGTACAAAGGTCCAAGGA
Organism: Lolium multiflorum; assembly: GCA_030979885.1. NCBI lineage: Eukaryota > Viridiplantae > Streptophyta > Magnoliopsida > Poales > Poaceae > Lolium > Lolium multiflorum. The sequence continues at coordinate 24,546 of JAUUTY010000241.1, read as the reverse complement.
GATCAATTGCATTTGATTTCTCGTTTTTAATAGATCTCAACTTAGGACATCCATACCGGGACAACATAGACAACAGATAATGGACTCCTCTTTAATGCATAAGCATTCAACAACAAATAATATTCTCATAAGAGATTGAGGATGAATGTCCAAACTGAAAACTTCCACCATGATACATGGCTTTGGTTAGCGGCCCAATGTTCTTCTCTAACATATGCATACTCAAACCATTTGATCATGATAAATCACCCTTACTTCAGACAAGAAGAACATGCATAGCATCTCACATGATATCCAACAAAGGTAAAAAGTTGATGGCGTCCCCAGAAACATGGTTACCGCTCAACAAGCAACTTATAAGAACTAAGACACATAGCTACATATTCATCACCACAATATTTTTTTAAGCTATTTTCCCATGAGCTATATATTGCAAAGATAAAGTAATGAAATTTTAAAGGTAGCACTCAAGTAATTTACTTTGGAATGGCAGAAAAATACCACATAGTAGGTAGATATGGTGGACACAAATGACATGGGTTTTGGCTCAAGGTGTTTGGATGCACGAGAAGCATTTCCTCTCAGTACAAGGCTTTGGCTAGCAAGGTTGTTTGAAGCAAACACAAGTATGAACAGGTATAGCAAAACTTACACAAGAACATATTGCAAGCATTATAAGACTCTACACTGTCTTCCTTGTTGTTCAAACACTTTACCAAAATATCTAGACCTTAGAGAGACCAATCATGCAAACCAAATTTCAACAAGCTCTATGGTAGTTCTCCACTAATAGATTAAACTACATGATGCAAGAGCTTAAACATGATCTAATGAGAGCTCAAAACAATTGCCAAGTTTCAAGTTATTCCAAACCATATGAAGCATTTTCTGATTCCAACCAAATAGCAATTAACGAAGCAATTTTCAGCCTTCGCCATGAACCTTAAAGCATATCTTAGAACACAAGTGTTCCATATGAAAAAGCGGAGCCTAATATCTCCAATACAAGGATGGTGGGATACAACTTTATTCAAACCAAAACAAAATCAAAAACAAAAACAAACAGACGCTCCAAGTAAAGAACATAAGATGTGATGGAATAAAAATATAGTTTCACTAGAAGTGACCTGATAAGTTGTCGATGAAGAAGGGGATGCCTTGGGCATCCCCAAACTTAGATGCTTGAGTCTTCTTAAAATATGCAGGGATGAACCACGGGGCATCCCCAAGCTTAGACTTTTCACTCTTCTTGATCATATTGTATCATCCTCTTCTCTTGACCCTTGAAAACTTCCTCCACACCGAACTTAAAGCAAACTTATTAGAGGGTTAGTGCATAATCAAAAATTCATACATTCAGAGGTGACATAATCATTCTTAACACTTCTGGACATTGCATAAAGCTACTGAAAGTTAATGGAACAAATAAACCTATTTAACATAGCAAAAGAGGCAATGCGAAATAAAAGGCAGAATCTGTCAAAACAGAACAGTCCGTAAAGACGAATTTTCAGAGGCACTTAACTTGCTCAAACGGAAAAACTCAAAACTAATGAAAGTTGCGTACATATCGGGATCACGCACGTAAATTGGAAGATATTTTTGATTTTTCTACAGAGAGATCTACGCAAATTCGTGACAGACAAGCAATTTGTTTCGTGCAGCAATCCAAATCTAGCATCAACTTTACCATAGAGACTTTACTTGGCACAAAAACATGATAAGGAGAGGTTACAGTAGTAACAACTTCCAAGACTCAACAATGTAGTAAAATAAAACATGGGTTATCTCCCAAGAAGTGCTTTTCTTTAACGCCTTTCAGCTAGGCGCAGAAAGTGCAAATCAAGTAACATCAAGAGATGAAGCATCAACATCATAATTTGTTCTAATAATAGAATCAAAAGGCGACTTCATTCTCTTTCTAGGGAAGTGTTCCATACCTTTCTTGAGAGGAAATTGATACTTAATATTTCCTTCTTTCATATCAATAACAGCACCAACAGTTCGAAGAAAGGGTCTTCCCAAGACAATAGGACAAGATGCATTGCATTCAATATCCAAAACAACAAAATCAACGGGGACAAGGTTATTGTTAACCGTAATGCGAACATTATCAATCCTTCCCAAAGGTTTCTTTAGAGAATTATCAGCAAGATTAACATCCAAATAGCAATTTTTCAATGGTGGCAAGTCAAGCATATCATAAATTTTCTTAGGCATAACAAAAATACTTGCACCAAGATCACATAAAGCATTACATTCAAAATCATTGAATTTCATCTTAATAATGGGCTCCCAACCATCTTCTAATTTCCTAGGTATAGAAGCTTCAAGTCTTAATTTCTCTTCCCTAGCTTTAATGAGAGCATTTGTAATATGTTTTGTAAAGGCTAAATTTATAGCACTAGCATTAGGACTTCTAGAAAGTTTTTGTAAGAACTTTATAACTTAGTAATATGACAATCATCAAAATCTAAACCATTATGATCTACAGCAATGGGATCATTGTCCCCAATATTTTGAAAAATTTCAGCAGTTTTATCACAAACAATTTCAGCAATTTTGCACGCTTTGCACTAGGAGTAGAAACATTGCCAACACCAATTATTTTACCATTGATAGTAGGAGGTGTAGCAACATGTGAAGAATCAACATTACTAGTGGTGGTAATAGTCCAAACTTTAGCTACATTATTCTCTTTAGCAAGTTTTTCTTTTTCTTCTCTATCCCACCTAGCATGCAATTCAGCCAACATTCTAATATTATCATTAATTTGAACTTGGATGACATTTGTTTTAGCAAACCTAGCATCTTTAACTTCCTCAGGCATAACTTTCAGTTTTAAAAGATCAACATCAAGAGCAAGACTATCAACCTTAGAAGCAAGAACATCAATTTTACCAAGCTTTTCTTCAACAGTTTTATTAAAAGCAGTTTGTGTACTAATAAATTCTTTAAGCATGACTTCAAGACCAGAGGGTACACTCTTATTATTGTTGTAAGAATTACCATAAGAATTACCATAACCACTACCATTATTAGAAGGATATGGCCTATAGTTGTTGTTACCATAATTATTCCTATAAGCATTGTTGTTAAAATTATTATTCTTAATGAAATTCACATCAACATTTTCTTCTTGAGCAACCAATGAAGCTAAAGGAACATTATTAGGATCAATATGAGATCTACCATTTGCAAGCATAGACATAATAACATCAATCTTATCACCCAAAGAAGAGGTTTCTTCAACAGAATTTACCTTCTTACCTTGAGGAGTTCTTTCAGTGTGCCATTCAGAGTAATTGATCATCATATCATCAAGAAGCTTTGTTGCGGCGCCCAAGGTGATGGACATAAAAGTACCTTCAGCAGCTGAATCCAATAGGTTCCTTGAGGAAAAATTCAATCCTGCATAAAAGGTTTGGATGATCATCCAAGTAGTTAGTCCATGGGTAGGGCAATTCTTTACCAAAGATTTCATTCTCTCCCATGCTTGAGCAACATGTTCATTATCAAATTGCTTAAAATTCATAATGCTACTTCTCAAAGATATAATCTTAGCAGGAGGATAATATTTACCAATAAAAGCATCTTTACATTTAGTCCATGAATCAATACTATTTTTAGGCAAAGAAAGCAACCAATCTTTAGCTCTTCCTCTTAATGAGAAAGGAAACAATTTCAGTTTTATAATATCACCATCTATATCCTTATACATTTGCATTTCACAAAGTTCAACAAAATTATTAAGATGGGCAACAACATCATCAGTACTAACACCAGAAAATTGCTCTCTCATAACAAGATTCAGTAAAGCAGGTTTAATCTCATAAAATTCTGCTGTAGTAGCAGGTGGAGCAATAGGAGTACTTATAAAATCATTATTATTTGTGCTAGTGAAATCACACAACTTAGTATTTTCAGGAGTACCCATTGTAGCAGTAATAAAAGTAAACTAAGCAAATAAAGTAAAGTAAAGACAAGTAACTAATTTTTTTGTGTTTTGATATAGAGCTAGTAAATAAGACAGAAAGTAAAGTAACTAATTTTTTTGTGTTTTTGATATAAAGCAAACAAGACAGTAAATAAAATAAAGTAAAGCAAGACAAAAACAAAGTAAAGAGATTGGATGTGAAGACTCCCCTTGTGTCTTGATCTCCCGCAACGGCGCCGAAAACAGTCTTGATGGCGCGTGAAGCACGTCCGTTGGGAACCCCAATAGGAAGGTGTGATGCGTACAGCAAGTTTTCCCTCGAAAGAAACCAAGGTTATCGAACCAGTAGGAGTCAAGGAACACGTGAAGGTTGGTGGTGGAGGAGTGTAGTGCGGCACACTGAAACCGGCGCCAACGTGGAACCTTGATGCGCGTAGATGTACACGTCCGTTGGGAACCCCAAGAGGAAGGTATGATGCGCACAGGGCAAGTTTTCCCTCGAAAGAAACCAAGGTTATCGAACCAGTAGGAGCCAAGAAGCACGTGAAGGTTGTTGGTGGAGGAATGTAGTGCGGCGCAACACCATGAAACCGGCGCCAACGTGGAACCTGCACAACACAATCAAGATACTTTGCCCCAACGTAACAGTGAGGTTGTCAATCTCACCGGCTTGCTGAAAACAAAGGATTAAACGTATCGAGTGGAAGATGGTGTTTGTTTGCAAAGAATAGTAAAGAACAATGATTGCAGTAGAATGTATTCAGATGTAAAAGAATGGACCGGGGTCCACAGTTCACTAGTGGTGTCTCTCCAATAAGATAACTAATGTCGGGTGAACAAATTACAGGTGGGCAATTGACAAATAAAGATTCAATACATACCAATGATGATTACTATGTGATTTAATCAAGGCATTACGACAAAGTACATAGACCGCTATCCAACATGCATCTATGCCTAAATAATCCACCTTCGGTTAGCATCCGCACCCTCCAAGATTAAGTTGTAAACAACAGATAATTGCATTAAGTATGGTGCGTAACGTAATCAACACAAATATCCTTAGACAAAGCATCGATGTTTTATCCCTAGTAGCAACAGCATATCCACAACCTTAGAACTTTCGTCACTGTGTCCCAGATTCAATGGAGGCATGAACCCACTATCGAGCATAAATACTCCCTCTGGAGTTACAAGTATCAACTTGGCCAGAGCCTCTACTAGCAACGGAGAGCATGCAAGAACATAAACAACACATATATGATAGATTGATAATCAACTTGACATAATATTCTAGATTCATCGGATCCCACCAAACACAACATGTAGCATTACAAATAGATGATCTTGATCATGTTAGGCAGCTCACAAGATCTAAACAATGATAGCACATGCGGAGAAGACAACCATCTAGCTACTGCTATGGACCCATAGTCCAAGGATGAACCACTCACGCATCAATCCGGAGGCGGGCATGATGATGTAGAGCCCTCCGGTGATGATTCCCCTCTCCGGCAGGGTGCCGGAGGCGATCTCCCGAATCCCCCGAGATGGGATTGGCGGCGGCGGCGTCTCGCAAGGTTTTCCGTATCGTGGCTCTGCACAGGTATTCGCGACGAAGGCTATTTGTAGGCGGAAGGGTAGGTCGGCGACGCGAGGGCCCAGACCATAGGGCCGCGCGGCCAGGGTGGGCCGCGCCGCTGTGGTCCTGCCACCCGTGCCCTACTTGTTATCCCTCCGGTCTCTGGAAGCTTTGTGGAAAAATAGGACCTGGGCGTTGATTTCGTCCAATTCCGAGAATATTTCCTTTGTAGGATTTCTGAAACCAAAAACAGCAGAAAACAAGAACTGGCACTTCGGCATCTTGTTAATAGGTTAGTGCCGGAAAATGCATAATAATGCTGTAAAGTATGTATAAAACATTCAAGTATTGTCATAAAAGTAGCATGGAACATAAGAAATTATAGATACGTTTGAGACGTATCAAGCATCGCCAAGCTTAGTTCCTAACGCCTCGAGTAGGTAAACGATAACACAAATAATTTGAAGTGACATGCTACCAACATAATCTTGATCAACATTATTGTAAAGCATATGAGATGAATGGAGTGATCTGAAGCAAAATATTGCTAACAAAGATAATGACTAAACAAATGAATCATATAGCAAAACTTTTCATGAATAGTACTTTCAAACAAGTATCAACAAGACTTGCATAAGAACTAACTCATAAGCAATAAATTCAAAGTAGAATGCATTGAAGCAACACAAAGGATGATTAAGTTTCAGCAATTGCTTTCAACTTGTAACATGTATATCTCATGGATATTTGTCAACATAGAGTAATATAACAAGTGCAATAGGTAAACATGTAAGAATCAATGCACACAGTTAACACAAGTGTTTGCTTCTAAGATAGAAAGAAGTAGGTAAACCGAACAACAAAGTAAAAGAATGGCCCTTCGCAAGGGAAGCATGGATTACTATTTTTGTGCTAGAGCTTTTGTTTTGAAAACATAGAAACAATTTTGTCAACGGTAGTAATAATTCATATGTGCTATGCATAATACTTACTACAAGTTGCAAGTCTCATGCATAGAGTACTAATAGTGCTCGCACCTTGTCCTAATCAGCTCGGAAAACACGGATTATCATTGCATAACATATGTTTCAACCAAGTGTCACAAAGGGGTCTATGCCGCCTGTACAAAGGTCTAAGGAGAAAGCACGCATTGGATTTCTCGCTTTTGATTATTCTCAACTTAGACATCCATACCGGGACAACATAGACAACAGATAATGGACTCCTCTTTTAATGCTTAAGCATTCAACAACAAATAATATTCTCATAAGAGATTGAGGTTGTATGTCCAAACTGAAACTTCCACCATGATACATGGCTTTAGTTAGCTGCCCAATGTTCTTCTCTAACATATGCATACTCAAACCATTTGATCATGAAATCGCACTTACTTCAGACAAGACGAACATGCATAGCATCTCACATGATATCCAACAAAGGTAAAAAGTTGATGGCGTCCCCAGAAACATGGTTACCGCACAACAAGCAACTTATAAGAACTAAGACACATAACTACATATTCATCACCACAATAGTTTTTAAGCTATTTGTCCCATGAGCTATATATTGCAATAGATAAAGGAATGAAATTTTAAAGGTAGCACTCAAGTAATTTACTTTGGAATGGCAGAAAAATACCACATAGTAGGTAGATATGGTGGACACAAATGGCATGGGTTTTGCTCAAGGTGTTTGGATGCACGAGAAGCATTTCCTCTCAGTACAAGGTTTGGGCTAGCAAGGTTGTTTGAAGCAAACACAAGTATGAACAGGTACAACAAAACTTACACAAGAACATATTGTAAGCATTATAAGACTCTACACTGTCTTCCTTGTTGTTCAAACACTTTACCAGAAAATATCTAGACTTAGAGAGACCAATCATGCAAACCAAATTTAACAAGCTCTACGGTAGTTCTTCATTAATAGATTAAACTACATGATGCAAGAGCTTAAACATGATCTATGAGAGCTCAAACAATTGCCAAGTTATTCCAAACCATATGAAGCATTTTCTGATTCCAACCAAATAGCAATTTAACGAAGCAATTTAGCCTTCGCCATGAACATTAAAGCACAATTAAGAACACAAGTGTTCCATATGAAAAGCGGAGCGTAACATCTCCAATATAAGGATGATGGGATCCAACTTTATTCAAACCAAAACGAAAATAAAAGCAAATCGACGCTCCAAGTAAAGAACATAAGATGTGATGGAATAAAAATATAGTTTCACTATAAGTGACCTGATAATGTTGTCGATGAAGAAGGGGATGCTTGGGCATCCCCAAGCTTAGATGCTTGAGTCTTCTTAAATATGCGATGAACCACCAGGGCATCCCCAAGCTTAGACCTTTCACTCTTCTTGATCATAGTATATCATCCTCTTCTCTCCTTGAAATCTTCCTCCACACCAAACTTCAAGCAAACTCATTAGAGGGTTAGTGCATAATCAAAAATTCACACATTCAGAGGTGACACAATCATTCTTAACACTTCTGGACACAAAGCTTCAAAAGTTAATGGAACAAAGAAACTCATTCAACATAGCAAAAGCGGCAATGCGAAATAAAAGGCAGAATCTATCAAAACATAACAGTCCGTAAAGACTAATTTTGTAGGGGCACTTAACTTGCTCAAACGGAAAACTCAAAACTAATAAAAGTTGCGTACATATCCGAGGATCACGCTCATAAATTTACAGATTTTTTGATTTTTTTACAGAGATCTCTGCGAGAATTCGTGATGACAAAGAATGTTGTTTCTCGCAGCATAATCCAAATATAGCATCAACTTTAGCATAGAAACTTTACTTGGCAGAAAAACATGATAAGGAGAGGTTGCTACAGTAGTAAACAACTTCCAAGACTCAACAATACAAAGTAAATAAAATAAAATATGGGTTATCTCCCAAGAAGTGCTTTTTTTAACGCCTTTCACAGATAGAAATGCAAATCAAGTATTTTCAAGAGATGCACATCAACATCATTATTTTCTTACAAACACAAATTTTTGCAGAGGGTACCTTAGATGCTCCATTATCTAAATTGTCTATGGTGGTGCTAGGGTTTTATCAATTTTAGGCCTATAATAACTCTTTGGTTTAGGCACCTTAGAGGCATACATGAATTTTTGCTCTTTACCCACATAAGCTTTCTCCTTAAACTTAAGAGAAGAAAAAGTTGAACCCAAGGTTCCCATGGCTTTTTCAAGTTCACCAATCATATTGATTTGATTATCGTGGACAACACAAGTTCCTAGGACACTAATTCTTTCATCAATTCCTCCTAAGGATTTATCAAGTTCATCAGTTTTATCAAGTAACATTTCCAATTTAGTTTCAACACTTGGAAAAATTTTCTCTATGGTTTCCAATTTTTTCATAACATCCTCAAGAGAGATTTCAATTTTAACTTCATTAACAGGTGGTATTCCAACTAGACTCTCAATGATGCAACTAGCTTCTAAAGCGGGAGTACCTAGGAAATTACCTCCCGAAAGAGTATCAAGAACATACCTATTCCAACTAGATAAGCCAACATAAAAGTTCCTAAGAAGGATAATAGTGGAGTGTTTCTTAATGCACCTATGATGAGCATTACTAATTCTGTACCAAGCATCTTTAAAACTTTCTCCACCTTGTTGCTTAAAAGAACGAACTTCAACTTCAGGATTACTCATTTTAGTAGTAATAAAGTAAACTAAGCAAATAGAATAAAGACAAGTAACTAATTTTTTTGTGTTTTTGATATAGAGAGTAAACAAGAAGTAAAGTAAAGTAGCTAATTTTTGTGTTTTTAATATGTAGCAAACAAGACAAGAAATAAAGTAAAGTAAAGCAAGACAAAAACAAAGTAAAGAGATTGGATGTGAGACTCCCTTCGCAACGTGTCTTGATCTCCCGGCAATGGCGCCATAAAAAGTGCTTGATGCGCGTAGATGCACACGTCCGTTGGGAACCCCAAGAGAAGGTATGATGTGCACAAGGCAAGTTTTCCCTCATAAAGAAACCAAGGTTATCAACCAATAGGGAGCCAAGAAGAACGTGAAGATTGTTGGTGAGAGGAATGTAGGCGCAACACCAAGAAACCGGCGCCAACGTGAACCTGCACAACACAACCAAGATATTTTTCCCCAACGTAAAAGTGAGGTTGTCAATCTCAAGCTTGCCGAAACAAAGGATTAAACGTATCGAGTGGAAGATGGTGTTTGTTTGCAAAGAACAAGAAAGAACAATGATTAGAATGTATTCAGATGTAAAAGAATGGACCGGGTCACAGTCCACTAGTGGTGTCTCTCCAATAAGATAACTAACATGTTGGGTGAACAAATTACAGGTGGCAATTGACAAATAAAGATTCAATACATACCAATGATGATTACTATGTGATTTAATCAAGGCATTACGACAAAGTACATAGACCGCTATCCAGCATGCATCTATGCCTAAATAATCCACCTTCGGTTAGCATCCGCACCCCTCCAGTATTAAGTTGCGATAATTGCATTAACTGTGGTGCGTAATGTAATCAACACAAATATCCTTAGACAAAGCATCGATGTTTTATCCCTAGTAGCAACAGCACATCCACAACCTTAGAACTTTCTGTCACTGTCCCAGATTCAATGGAGACATGAACCCACTATCGAGCATAAATACTCCTCTTGGAGTTACAAGTATCAACTTGGCTGAGCCTCTACAACGGAGAGCATGAAAGAACATAAACAACACATATATGATAGATTGATAATCAACTTGACATAATATTCTAGATTCATCGGATCCCACCAAACACAACATGTAGCATTACAAATAGATGATCTTGATCATGTTAGGCAGCTCACAAGATCTAAACAATGATAGCACATGCGGAGAAGACAACCATCTAGCTATCGCAGACCCATAGTCCAAGGATGAACTACTCACACATCAACCCGGAGGCGTCATGATGATGTAGAGCCCCTCCGGCGGATGATTCCCTCCCAGGGTGCCGAGGGGGATCTCCGAATCCCCGAGATGGGATTGGCGGCGCGCGTCTCAGTAATGTTTTCCGTATCGTGGCTCTCGTACAGGGGTATTCGCGACGAAGGCTATTTGTAGGCGGAAGGGTAGGTCAGGCGACGCGAGGCCCAGGACCATAGGCCAGCGGCCGTACTAGGCCGTGCCGCTCGTGTCTGGCCACCTCGTGCCCCACTTCGTTATCCTCCGGTCTTAGAGCTTCGTGGAAAAATAGACCCTGGGCGTTGATTTCGTCCACCCCGAGAATATTTCCTTTAGGATTTCTCAAACCAAAAACAGCAGAAAGAAACAACAAGCACTTCGCATCTTAATAGGTTAGTGCGGAAAATGTAATAATGATGTAAAGTATGTATAAACATTCAAGTATTGTCATAAAAGTAGCATGGGACATAAGAAATTATAGATACGTTTGAGACGTATCAAACCTGCACAACACAATCAAGATACTTTGCCCCAACGTAATAGTGAGGTTGTCAATCTCACCGGCTTGCTGAAACAAAGGATTAAACGTATGGTGTGGAAGATGATGTTTGTTTGCAAAGAACAATAGAGAACAATGATTGCAGATTGTATTCAGATGTAAAGAATGGACCGGGGTCCAAAGTTCACTAGTGGTGTCTTCCAATAAGATAAATAACATGTTGGGTGAACAAATTACAGGTGGGCACTGACAAATAAAGATTCAATACATATCATGATGATCACTATGAGATTTAATCAGGCATTACGACAAAGAACATAGACCGCCATCCAGCATGCATCTATGCCTAAATAGTCCATTCAGGTTACATCCCACCCCTCCGATTAAGTTGCAAACAATGGATAATTGCATTAAGTATGGCAGTAATGTAATCAACACAAATATCCTTAGACAAAGTATTGATGTTTTATCCCTAGTAGGAACAGCACATCCACAACCTTAGAACTTTCTGTCACTGTCCCACATTCAATGGAGGCATGAACCCACTATCGAGCATAAATACCCCTCTTGGAGTTACAAGTATCAACTTGGCCAGAGCCTCTACTAGCAACGGAGAGCATGAAAGAACATAAACAACACATATATGATAGATCAATAATCAACTTGACATAATATTCTATATTCATCGGATCCCGCCAAACACAACATGTAGCATTACAAATAGATGATCTTGATCATGTTAGGCAGCTCACAAGATCTAAACATGATAGCACAAGAGGAGAAGACAACCATCTAGCTACTGCTATGGACCCATAGTCCAAGGATGAACTACTCACGCATCAATCCCGAGGCGGGCATGATGATGTAGAGCCCTCCGGTGATGATTCCTCTCCCAGGGTGCCGGAGGCGATCTCCGAATCCCCGAGATGGGATTAGCGGCGTGCGGCCTCTGAAGGTTTTCCGTATCGTGGCTCTCAAAGGGTTTTCACGGACGGTATAAGTAGGCGAAGGGCAGCGCAGGGGCTCACGAGGGCCCACACCATAGGGCGTGCAGCCCTACCCGGCCGTGCCGCCATGGTCTGGCCACCTCGTGGCCCCACTTCGTATCCTCCGGTCTTCTGAAGCTCCGTGGAAAAATAAGACCCTGGGCGTTGATTTCGTCCAATTCCGAGAATATTTCCTTTTGAGGATTTTTGAAACCAAAAACAGCAGAAAACACCAACTGGCGCTTCGGCATCTTGTTAATAGGTTAGTGCCGGAAAATGCGTAATAATGATGTAAAGTATGTATAAAACATGTGAGTATTGTCATAAAAGTAGCATGGAACATAAGAAATTATAGATACGTTGGAGACGTATCAGGAGGCGGCAAGGGTGACCATGGGCGTGGGTTAGATAGCGGCGACGACCGGGTCGGGACTACGTTTGGGAGGCAACAAGCCGATTGGTACAGACTACGTTGCCGGGAGAGCGCGACGAGGTCGTGGAGAATTTAGCGAGAGCGGCTCGCTCGCACGCGCGGTGGCGCGGGAGCCATGGGCTGGTGGAATAGCGGTTAACCAAAGGTAGAAGAGGAACGAACCCAAAAAACCAATTGCAAATTATGGTTAACCCATAGGCCCATTGGGATCATTTTTAGGTTAGGTTCACCTAACCATTGGTTAAATGGGAACCTAGTCCCATCTATATCTCAATGTGCCCCAGCAAAGTCGTCTTCTTCCTCACTGATCCTCTCCACCATTTTCCTTGCCACTTCGGTAAATTCCTCGCCGTGGCAGATCCTTCTCCAATCAATCTCCATGTCCATCAGGGGAGTGGATGATGGACGAGTTCAAGGGGCAGCGCTCCAAGCTCTCTCCTCCAACTCCTATTTATCTAATGGAGCCTGAGGATCACCGGTGGTGCCTCCCACCTCAAGGAACACCAACGGTTAGCCTCCATCAGTCTCGTGCCAAGAGCAGGGGATCAATAGCACCGGAGAGAGTGAAAGGAGGTATGCCGCACCTAGAGGGGGGGGTTAATAGGTGCTACCTAATTTTTAATTATTTTTCAATTTAGGCTTGACAAGGTAAATTCTCTAGATATGCAACTATGTGAATTTAGCTATATGACAAGGGGAGCACGCGGAGACACAAGGGATGATTCCGTAGTTCCTTCCTTTTGAGGAAGTACGTCTATGTTGGAGGGGTGTGATTGCCATGAGCCCAACCAACGCCACAAATGCCTCACCCTATTCTCCGGTGAGTAACTCCACGACGGCCTGAGGGGGAATGTAAAACTCTTTGGTGAAGATGTAGATCGAGGCCTTCTCCTTCGATTCTCCAAAGATCAAAAACTTTGGGTGGTTGAGGGAGGAGATCAAGTGAATGTGGTGGCTCATCTGGAGGTGAAGATCTTGAGAAATTCGAGCAACCTGATCTTGAGGAAGAAAAAGGTATTTATACCCCCCCAGAAGTCAAGCCGTTGGTGAAACCTGGGGGCAGAAATTCTGGCCTAACTAAGGGCTGGAATATCCGGTCCACCCAAAATATTCGTCCGGAACTAAAATTTCCGGCCAAATTTCCGGGGGCCATCAAGGGGGTCTAGCCCCTTATGTCCTTAGCCTTTTTTTGGGGCTTCCCCTTTTTCAAATTTGTTTCTTCCTTTTCTTTCTTTTCAACATGTTTTCAATACTGATCAAATCTGCACCACTAAAACACATATTAGAGTATCACACATGTGGTCATCAAACACACAAAACCATCATGGCGGAGAGATGTTCTTTCAGAGAGCTGTAGGAAGGGGGTGGCGCCGGCGGGGAAAAAGCTGGTTGTCCTCTTGGATGTTCCCTTGTATCTCTTCTATTGACGTTCATCGTCCTCAAACGTAGCTATCCCAGCCTTACCCTCACTTTGGGTCACTAACAGGTAGGCCATGAAGAGTGCACTTTTAAGCATATTTACCTTTTTTTTTGCATGAGTAGTGCTAAGATTTTAGTATTTTACGGTATTAGCGCGCACCTTTCATGTTTGTTTCCATTGGATCCCAATTATGAAGGGGATAAACATATTACTTGGTGTTGTGGGTATACTTTATGGGTATATCAACGGCGTGGTCTAGATCCGGCAAGTCCGGGTGGCCCACAGATAGTGATGGTGGCATATGGCCCATCGGGCGGCCCAGTTGTTGTTGATAGAAGATGGATGAAGTCCAACCAGAACAAGGAGCCGGATCTCAATCGACCACGCAGAGCTCCGATCCTTTCCTAGCTCATGAAGCCGGATCCAGTACGGCGTATAAGGAAAGACTGATCCTTGACGTGCACGGCAATGTAATATTCTCCGTTGTTAGGCATCTTGTATTCCGGCTAGAACTCTCCATGTAAACCCTAGATCCGGCGTCTTTATAAGCCGATCCTCGGGAGCCCTAGAGACAACCACAACTCACTGTAACAACGCTAAAGCGCCCGTATACTCCCAGCAAGCAAGCAGAGGCCCCGTCCTCGAGCAAAGTGTTCAAGCTGGGTAACGCGTACCACCGTCCCGAGGACTCTCCGCTCTAATGGCCCCTACTTCTTCTTCCTCCTTTGGCTCTCCACCATAGTACCGTCGAATAGGCAACGATAGTTGGCGCCCACCATGGGGCCAGCAGTGTCTGGAGGCTGGAACCGGGAGGGTTCCGTCATGGGAAGCTACGATGAATCCATCGCTGTGGGATGTGTCCTTTACGCTGGGTACTTTCCGATCGTCCCCGGACGAATTCTGGATTCCGGCTAGGTCAAACCCCGTCAAGCTTTCCATCGTCCCAATCGGCGGCATCCACATCTTCACCGGTGAGACCGTCGATTCAAACGGAAACACCCTGGTAAGTCACGCCGACGATCGCCGCTGATGTGGACGTAGCCGCGCATCCGATCCGAGACGAAACTTACTAAGGAAGATTCCGCCTTAGATCTGAAATTTCAAACCCACCCACCGCCCGAGCAAGAGCTCACTGCGGAAGACCAATGCATCCGCATGGGTCTCAGTGTTAGAGAATTAAAGGTGTCACTGCACTTTCGCACATACCGCAGGAACCGCCCTCCTCAGATGGAGCCGGACTCATGTGTGCTGAGGCTTCGGAGAGCGCCGGCTGCCCGAATCGCCAGGAGGTGCCTGGAGACAAGGACGCTCCGACGTTACAAAGGATGCCGGAGGATGGGTGAGCATCAATCTTGGGTAACTCAGCCCAAATATCCGATGACGCTTCCTCTATGGACACCGAAGAACATCATGCATTGAAGGAATTGGAAGGAGAGGAGCAATCTGAAGCGGAATCCGCCGAGCCAAAGGAGGTCCTTGCGACCATAACCGGGCTGGAGCAGGACGCGGACGACGAAACTACTCCATCCGATCCCGGATTCCCAGGACCATCCAACTCAGAGACTCCGCCTTCGCGGCCACGGCGTCGCGCTTTGTCGGATCCTGCGGAAGGACGTACCCCTGAGCACGAGGAACACCTAACCCCTGAGGAGCTCATCGAGCAAGCATGCATAGGCGCTATTGCGCACTCGGAAATCCTCAACAAACCTATAACTCTGGAACAGGGCGCAGATCCGAAAGCTCTAGAGCAAAAAGGAAGGAGATGCTGGCCACCGCCAGGAAATTTGCCAACACCGCAATGGCGATGCTAGAGGAAAGGCAAGAGACTGAAGAAGTGATGGAAGGTTTCCTCAAAAGAGAGCGCGAAGCTGTAGACTCCCTGCAGAAGGCCAAAAAACTCCGAGAACAGTGGGAATCCATGATGGGCGATGCCCACAAAGAAGCAGACAGGATCCGACGGAAAGCTATCGCCCCCGGAAGATCAACTTTGCAACTCCCACCGATCAACAGCCACTCACAACTCCAAAAGATAACATGAAGAAGGCTGCGGAGCTCTTGGCCAAGAAAGATGAGAAAATCGACATCAACCACCTTCGTACTGTTGAAGCAACAGAGTAAGGCAGACACTTCGCGCAGGTTGGACTCCAACCCGGAACAATGTGTATCCACTGCGCAGAAGGACGCCTCCAGAAGGCAACATCGTGATGATGAATCGCGCACCGGATCCACGGAACGCAGAAGGAGAACCAGAGAACATCCGAACCCAATCCCGATGCCCTCAAAAACACCTCCGATGGACGTAAAGAAGGGAAAGGGTCCAATGTATACTGGCAGGGA
Organism: Lolium multiflorum; assembly: GCA_030979885.1. Classification (NCBI taxonomy): domain Eukaryota; kingdom Viridiplantae; phylum Streptophyta; class Magnoliopsida; order Poales; family Poaceae; genus Lolium; species Lolium multiflorum. The sequence continues at coordinate 8,410 of JAUUTY010000241.1, read as the reverse complement.
CAAGTAGCGGAACCCGTCACCATAACTATTCTGATACGACAGTTTTACATCTCATCCACCAACCAAACACACCAAACCATCATTATTATTCTGATACGGTAGCTAGTATCTTAGGTGACTGCATAATCTACTAGGAAGGGAACAGACGAATGCATAAAAAAAACAAAGATTACTAATTCAGAATACACAGTTGATTATGTCCCTGCTGAAGGTATAACATGTGCGCTTGTGTTTGACCATGTGCAGTCTTTGGTCATAACCGCGCACAATCTCTATCCCACTGAGCACGGCAAACTGCTGGCCAATTGTCTCAGCAGCATCAAAGGACTTGGATACACAAAACTTGCCGGCGCCAAGGTTCACCAGTTGAAGAGACATTGGAGCCCAGTTCTCTTTGACAGGTGGGTTCAGGTCTTGAAAACAATACAGCAAAGTGGGTTGCTGTTGGTCCTGCTGCATGGCAGAAAGGTCGACAGCACACAGGTGTTTGGGGTCAAAGAAGCCAAACCATAGGTTGAACTCAGAGACGTACTGAGCTCTGCCATCAAAGGGCAGCTTCCATGCCCCAACGTGCCTCCATTCTTCCAAGTGCCTCGAGGTGTCAAAGCAATAGGTGCCAATGCCATTGCCACTAGATGATATACAGATGGTAGAGCAGCCGTTGGCATTCACCATGCTCGTGTAGGAGGTGACGTAGGAGGTTTCGTAGACAGGGCGCAAGGCAAAAGGAGGCGGAGGAAGAAACCGCCAGCGCCAGCCTGTATGCATGTCGCGTACTTCCGGCCCCCCGCGCCTAGGCCCGAACTCAAGGACCTCGAAGCAGGAAGGGCTGTGTCGCATGTCCATTACGTAGAGGCTGTTCTCAACGGTGCCAGGTAGAGCAATGGAGAGACACGCGGGTTTCCACCCCTTGGGCTCGTTGAGGCGGGGCAGGTTAAGGAAGAGACGCTCGTCGGCATCAAAAAGCACGGATTCGCCGGCCAAGTCAGCGGTTACGATCCTGCCTTCGCTGCCGCGGCTGCGCAAGAGCGCGAACAAATGCAGGGCGCCCTCCGTCGGCAGATTAGTGGGGGATAGAGCGAAGCTGACGATTGGGTCGGGCAGAGCAAGAGTCTGCATTCCCAGAGCAGATTCCTCCGAGAGTGAACTTTCAGAACCGGGCGGCATATGCACCGGCCTGAACTCGTTCTCCCATTGGCTGTGGGATAGGTGGGCCCTGCAATATTAGTCATTTTCTCACACTTCGAATCGGTGAATACACGAGATACATCATCCCTGTACAAGGAGCAGACCTGCATGTCCCTTTCGTTGATGGCGCAGCCTGACGTGGTCTTGTTAGTACATGATGATTATGTTGGCCGGGACCATTTCTCCTCAGTACATGCCGGCGCCTGCTTTTGTGTGACGCTCCTGTCGCTGCTGGACAGCACCTCATCGTCAGGCGTGTCAGCCATGGTCGGTATCTGCACCATGCACGGGCGCAACCATCTGCGCATCCTCGCCATGGCTGACTTCTCTTCCAAAGAAACGAGCACCGCCTCCTCGCCGTCACGCATGACGCCTAGTCGCCCAGAGCAGCAGCTTCTTCCAGCTGGAGGGCGGGCGCGAGCACTTCGTCGCCACACACCGCGGGGTCCACCACCATGTCCATCGCGGGCGGGCGGCAGGACCACCTCCATGCTTTTCCGGCGATGGTCCGATGGAAGTCCGCTCAACGTACCGGCGCACCGAAAGGACATGAACTTGGTGTGCGCGCGAAGACGTGGCTCCGCAGCTCCGCCTGCACTTGGAGGAGCTCGTCATCGGCCATAGTTTTGGCTGGACTCTGGAGCCGCTGGGAGAGAGCTAGATGAGGAAATTGCACAAATCACCACCTTTTGCTGTCTTTGTTGCGCAAAACACCACCTTTACATGTTTGTTGCAGAGATCACCACCTTTTGATGTAATGTGTTGCACAGAGGTCCAAATCTGATATTGGAATCAGATTAAGCTAATTAACTTCAAATTTGACAGCTGGCCCCATAAAACAGAGATGATGTGTGGCGTCCACTATGTCATCTAGTGTGTTTTAAACTTTTTTAAAAAAGAAAATCCAATAATTAAAAAATATTAAAGAATAATTCTAGGAAATTTTGAAAGGAATCTAACATGGCGTTTGAAATTTGTGTCAATCTTTTTAGATTCGATCAGTGTTTGATGAAATTTTCAAAAAAAATCAAAAAAATATGAAAAAAAATGAGAAAATAGTCACGTGTATGTTCGAATATTCTATGTTGGCCCACTAAATTTACGGCATGAAAGAACATATTTTATGACTTGGGTAAAAAAGATAAAAAAGTGTCTTGTCGCAATTTGTCTTTTTTACAAGGAACACAAATTTTTTCTTTTATAACGAAACTTTTATGGGCCAACATAGGATGCCTGGATGTACACGCGAATATTTTTTTAGAATTTTTAAACATATAAAAATATGTTATTTTATATTTTTTCTAATAGGTGCAAATGCACCTATGAGCCAAAAAGTCATGTCCGAAAAGCTAGCATCAATAATTAGGTTCAAACGCTATCGTCTGAACCTAGATATGTGAATATGAAGGACCTTTAACTTCATCTTCTCCCTGATTTACTTCTCTAAATTATGTTATTATTTTCCAAATTATTCAGGTCATATTGTTTTAATTGCTAGAATATTTACATTGTTTTTTTTGAAAATTTCATCAGATGTTGACCGAATCTAAAAATGTGTCACAAATTTCAGATGGCATGTTAGATTCGTTTCAAACTTTCCCAGAATTATTCTTTAATATTGTTTTAATTATTGGATTTTCTTTTTTAAAAAAAGTTTGAAAACACAGTAGATGATATAGTGGACGTCACATCATCTCTGTTTTATGGGGCCAGCTGTCAAATTTAAAGTTAATTAGCTTAATCTGACTCCAATATTAGATTTGGACCTCTGTGCAACACATTACATCAAAAGATGGTGATCTCTGCAACAAACATGTAAAGGTGGTGTTTTGCGCAACGAAGACAGCAAATGGTGGTGGTTTGTGCAATTTCCTCGAACAAAATGATGCAGGAGGGTTTCTATTGCAAACTATTATTTTCCGCACAAATAACTCTGAAAATCTGGCATTTCGCCATGTTAGGTGCACCCACCCAATCATCTGCACAACAGCGCTTTAGCTTGGTGACCACCCTCTCTATCCCGTTCTAGCTTGGTGAACCGCTGTACGGGGAGGAGCATCGACTTCGTTCTCCTCCTTCCGTCAATGGCGCTGCGAGCTCATCTGTGTCCACAGCATCCATCCGAAGCCTCGTCGAGGACGTTGGCTGGAAACGCAGGTAAATTCTTCTCCCTCCAGGATCCCTGGTTGAGATTCGATTATATGTCTGGCTGGTAATTTGGATGTGCGTATATTATGGAACTCCCATTTGTCTCTTATATCTGGAGTGTGCAATCCTGGATATCGAAGATGTTTGCATATGTGCAACTGCAGATGTCTGTCTAGGAGCCACGCGGGTGCGGCGAGAGGCTGAAGAAGACTGCGACATGGATGAGATGCTTGTGCACATACGAGAAGAGAGAGGAGCTTGTCGTCCTACAGCCTACTACCGCTCAATGGAGATATTAGACGAGACCAGAATGGGACACGGAAGAGGGGAGAGAGATCGAGTTATGTGCACCTCGTGTGATCGCTGTGCTCACCCCCTCTCCTTAAAAAGGCCAGCACGGTAAAAACTAGACGTTAATTCCCGTTATACAGTAGAACTGCTGATGGTCCCTCTGTCCCGATCAGCCGACTGTCAGTCGATGTCTGCCCTGTACCATCTCCTTGTTCCTGTTCATCTGTCTAGATACGTGTTTCATACATTAAGTTTATAGCAAATACGGTTAGTGGTCCTGTTTCCAGTCAGAATCTTGCGTTCATGGCAACCGTCGATGCGGCGGGTTCATATGCCGGGCGGTTCAACTGTGACTTTTCCAGATTCCTCCCCCTTATTTTGGTTTGATTCTGCTGCTGCTTCAGCTGCTGACTGATAGAATAGATGCTTGTACGGATCGATTCGGCGCAGCGAGTGAACGCCTGTGGTAGTATTATGCATCAACAAATTAAGAACCCGTCGAATCATCTTCACCCCAAGAATCGCAGCCTGGCGAAATAAAGAGAGAAAAGTAATAAATAAATTGTTGACACGTTCAAAGAGAGATAGGATTTCGCCGGAAAACAATACCTGAAAACCTAAGGATCCACGAGCAAGGTCCTTGCCGACAAGGACGGAGGGGGAGGGGATTGTTGCGGCGTCGGAGGTCGGGGGAGCTAGGTCTTGCTGCTTCTGTTCCGAGATTCAGTACATGTATGTACAGACTCTGCGCGTACTTGGGCCATTGTCCAAAGGCCCATTTCCATGGACGCGGCGTTTTCGCTCGTCGTGGGAACTCCTGACGACGCGGATCCTATAGGGAAGGAAACGGAAAACCTATACGCCGACCAGGTTGGTGGCTGGCCACCGCACAATTTCGTGGTTTCCCTTGTCTCTCGCTTCGCTTTCAGTTTTCGGTTTGTTTATATTTATTTTTCAAATTAGAAAACTTTTTAATTTTAAAAATTGTTCTAATTGAAAAAATGTTCAAATCAGAAAACCGTTCAAATTTGAAAACCGTTCGAACCTTGAAAATGTTTAAATTTAGAAAATGTTCAACTGTTTAAAAAAATTCAACTTTAAAATATGTTCATATTCGAATATTTCTAACAAAAAATAAAAAATCTGAAAAATGTTAAAATTCGAAAAATGTTCAAATTTCAAAATGTTCAAATTTAAAAATTAAAGTTCGAATTTTTTCAAATTTTTTGAAAATATTTAAATTTTAAAAATCAAATTCTAAAATTCCAGATTTTAAAAAATCGGTTTTAAAAAGAATCAGCTTTGAAAATGTAAAAAATAAAAATAGAATAGAAAACTAAAGTAAAAAAAGGGGATCGGAATGTTGGGTTTGCCCAACAACCCGCCTCAAAAAAAAGTGGCGACAGTCTCACGCGATCAAGTCGGCATACAAAGACTCCCTCAAGGAAACCGTCGGTAAACCCTATGTGGTCTGCCCACCGCACACCGTGTTCCTATTGCGGGTCGTCCATTACCAGTCAACATGGAGCTTTTTTTGACAATCAATACCACATATCTCTACTTCACTTATAAAGGCACGAAGTGCCGTAGGGAAATTAATCTACACCATCCATGAATATCCATCTGACACCCTAATTCATTTGTTCTCCTCCCGGAAATCACTCCGATTCCGAACAAAGATATCGCAAAAAGAAATCCCATTCTCGCTCGGAACGAAGTTTTTTTACATTCGAACGAGCTGACTTCCAAAATCCGATCAATTCCTCGCCTTCTCCCCGGGTTTGCTCACCATCACAACTCGGCGTGGCCTTCTCTCGCCGATCTCTCCCACCCTCTATGATCACAGAGACAGCCCGCACGCACCCAGGTAGCTAACCCGGCTAAGGCCCGGGTCTGCAGGTGCGGCTGCCGTGATGCCCCGAAACCGTACTCATGAGGATCCCAGCGAACCCGCCAAAATCCGCACGGTATCAACTTGGAGACGCCCTCCACAACATGCACGATTTTAAATCACACACGTGATGCCAGAGGAATTATCACGAGCAGTAACATTAACAGGAATACAATAGAGCCCACAAGAAACATATATTACAACAACGACTCCAACGAGTCAAGATACAAATATAACACAAAGATCCAAATCATACAAAAGATCAAATATGTCCGAGTACCGACAAGATACAAATTGGACTAAGAGTCCTTAAGATAAACGATGGCGTCCATAACTCTGCCAGGCCAAGCCGAAGGGTAACCTTGCTAACATCGCTTCATCGAACATAACTTCATACTCTGCTCCGCTATGTCCTAAAGAAGCAAGTATTAAGTACGGGGTCTACACTTAACAAGACTTCCAAGACGTATAGTATTCGTCAATCCGCCGTCCTTTGTGCTTGAGGCACGCAGGGACTTAGAGGATGCAAGAGGACTCATAGGCAACATGGTGGGGTTAAGCGACAGCGCGCAGCACTATAAACCTATAGAGACACTCTACAACAATCGTCTAATCAGAGAAGGTGAGAGAGCGCATAACTAACAGTTCTATACTCTTCAAACATAACCCGACCGATGCATTCCCCCTTCACTAGGAAGAAGTACTAACAACACACAAGCTTGACAAGTTTTATTAGGTGCAACCGTTTGTAGTAATGCTATATTACTACTCAAGTTATTAGCAAATTATTAGGCAGCAACATAAAGTTGTAAGTTGTTCTATGATCAAGCCATACAATTCCAAGTCGTCCATAACCGCAAGGACACGTCTTATCGATAAGATGTACACCCCGCAGGAGTTGCCCAACAACCATACGCATGCTCGAACCCGCGGTGCAAATGCGGAGTCTCACAACAAGACCGTTCACAATGCAAGAGAAAGTTTAATGGAGCCACCAACTAAGCTACCCGTGATGGTAAGTTCGGCCGACCATACGTAACCCGCAGGTTGCGATATCCACATGGCACTAACGACTGCCAAGGATATGTCGCACGCAATATGAGTACAAAGACAGTAATATAAAACAATTCCGAATGCAACATGAAGTAAATCGTGCATATCGTGCATATGGGCAAATAAAACCAAGGTTGTGGCTCCCAGAAATGCACTGACGTGAAATGTAGTGGTGATGGGGGTCCCACTCTCCCACGTACATGTGGTAGAGCGCTCAATCTCGGAACGATAACAAGAACTCGGGTCCTAGGGGACATTAGTGTCAAAGTTCCACACAGAAGCGCTCATGTGATTCCTCCGCCACAATTTTAGTTACCAACAATATAAAGCATGTGTATCTCCAATAACATATCCATAAACCATGTGTCATGATTCCTCAACAGATAACCCGATAAGATAACGATAACGGTAACGAGATATAAACAGCACTAGCATGCACTACGACTCGCAAGGCAGACCCGATACCAAACAATAGTTGTAGGAGGTGGTGGTGGCAATATGGGCTGCTTGAGGTAACAAGGTGACAAGAACGCAACTCAAGGCTAGCATAAGAGAGAAGGCAAAAATAAAATAGGTGAGCGACTCCTGCAGAGACAGGAGTTTAGGAAATGCTTGCCTGTTAAAGCTTGCCGAGGAACATCCGGAGAACTTGTCGTATCTCACCGCACCACTTCGCGATCCTATCCGGGAAGAAGCAAATGCTGGACAAACAACGGATGCAAGTCTTACTACTACGGAAGAAGAACCGGCATGAGCAAGATGCAGGCATGCATGACATGGAAAAGATGATGCAATGCAACTTATCCAAATTAATCGGAGCTCGGAACCCCGGACAAACAAATTAGAGTTGGAGTTGCATTTCTACCGACAAAGTTAAGGGTGTATTAGCATGGCAAGAACATGGCAGGGGTGAGCTACTTCAAAGTTAAACAGAGCGGGAAAACCTACGCGGTGTTCCAAAATACTCCGCATATATGTGAGGTGAAATGCACAAACTATCACGTCGCAACATGATGCGGGATGCAAACAGATGAATGGATGGCACATTCATGTTCAGCACATTTTTCTGATCAAAATTCATACATAACACTTTTTTATTTCGAGTTACCAATTAAAATTTATTATCATATTAGTTTTTCTTAGTTAAAATAGAAAAACGGGATTTATTAAATTAGGAAAAGGACCCGAACGAAAATACTGACAGGAAAAGGACTGGCGGGTTAGTTCCCAGGAGATCCAGGGGGTTTTGTTGAAAACTATCACAGGCAAGGACTGCGGGTTGACTAGTCAAAAGGGACAGGGGGTTATATAAAAAACGGCTAGATCCATATCTGTGAGACTTTTATCACCGAGAGGGTCTTCAGCTGCAGACGCTGACGGATGGGGCATGCGGCCACGGTGGCGCCACGTTGGCAAACCTTGTGTTGTTGCACGGAAGCTGTTCGACGGCATGTGGCGGTGACCACCTGTGGCAAGGCATGGTGGCACGGCGGACGGAAGCCATTCCGTGGATGCGAGGCTTGGCGCACGGCTCCCTTTTCATGCTGACTTAGAGGAGGTGGCACCGACACACTCAAGGTCGCGGGAGAGGCGCCGACGGGCAAGGACTCAAGGAGGCTGCGACGTGACCACGATGGGGATGCAAACATGAAGCAAGGGGGAGTAGAAGGTGTTTTGGGAGGCGCGCCATGTTACCGTAGTCGATGGTAGCAAAGCAAGCTTGGCTGAGGACGTCGGAAGTCAGCGGAACCCATAAATTTGATCCGGAGTCGGAGAAGGGAACGGCGAAAACGGAGAGGATGACATAGATGCAGAAAGACACCCATACACACATTGTCC